>QZWT01000361.1:0-13222 GCA_004114315.1 Cochlonema odontosperma | reverse complement strand
TCTCCCTCTGCCTTCCCCTCCCCCCTACTGATCACCATGTAGCGCGTGGGATGACTGGAATGAGCCCGATTTGGAACCAACCCAGTGTCTGTTTGACGACACGCTCGCTCAGAGCGCCGAACTAGCGTGTGAGCACATGAAAACGGAACACGGATTCGACCTGTTGGCAATGAGGCAGGATCACGGTACTTGAACCGTCGCTTCCAATGCCGCGTTCTCACCTGCCCACCACCCTCGCTACAGATCTCGACTTCTACGCCACCATTCGGCTAGTCAACTTTATTCGTTATCACACATCCATGCGTCTGTGTTTCGCGCATCCAGACCATGTCGCGTTTGACAATGGCGACGCTCTGCTACAGCACATGCAAGCGGAAAAGTGTTTCCAGCGCATTCCCGAACCTGACCATTCGCTTTGGAAAGACGCACGGTATGCACCAAGTGCCCAATCCACACCCACCCACTCACTCACATCTACAGCTACCTGTTTCCAACTTACGAAAACGATCCTTTGCTGATGATCGTTGACCTAGAAGAATTAGAGGCCGAAGAGGACCCAGAACGCCGCCTCGCTGCCGTCACCGACATTATGCGCCGTGTCAGCTGTGACATGAGCGACATCCAAACACTCAACACAAAACCCCGGCGCTCGAAAACACGCACCATGCCCAGCACAAAAGAGTAGAAAGCCACGCGTTAAAACAAGATTTTGTGTGCTGTCGTTTTCTTCTGCACGTCTGTCAACACAGTTATTTGCGCAGTACTGCATCGGGACGTCCTTACTCCGCGCTTGCCCTTCCCGCGCGCGTATCCACTTTCTCGTTCGCGACATGGCGCGTGGCAGGCAGTATCCAAGCTCGCACGCAAATGTAACGCCCATTAAGCCACACACGGGCGGAAAGACACCCTTGACGCCAAAGCATCGCGGTAAGCGTTCCTCCCCGCCGCCATTCCAGCTCCGACACCCCCCGCTGCGCCGTAGCCAACGACCCACCCCCGCTCCCCTCCACGCCGCGGCGCTACCGTCCAGGCACGGTGGCATTGCGCGAGATTCGGCGCTACCAAAAATCCACCGACTTGCTTCTGCGCAAGCTGCCGTTCGCACGACTTGTCCGCGAGGTTGCCGACGAGTTCACTGCGGGTGCGTACGAGGACGCGTCGCGCGCAACCAGATGGCAGAGCCACGCTTTGCTAGCGCTACAGGAGGCAGCAGAAGCGTACCTGGTCCACCTGTTTGAGGATACGTCAGTGCTTTTCGAGGCGTGAGTGGGAAGGTTCTTCACGCTAACGTGTTTGTGTGTGTGTGGGTGTGCGTGGGTGTGTGGGTAGGAACTTGTGTGCCATTCATGCCAAACGAGTCACCATCATGCAGAAGGACATGCAGTTGGCGAGGCGGCTGCGGGGGGACGAGCGAAGATGGTATTAATGAAGTTGTTTATTGGTCAGCGGGTTATCGATGCAGTGGGGGAGTGTGTCCGTGTGGTGGAAGACCGCTTGGCTCGTGAGCGCTTGCCTTTCGCTGACTTTGCCGGCCGCACTTCCTGATTGTCGTCGAACTCGCAAAGTATGCGCTTTGCCAGAGAGCGTGGTGGGGCAAGAGGACGAGTGAGGATGGCCAGCAGTGGTTCTGCGAGCACGCGAAGTTGTTCGTTTTTCGCCTGGAGCTTGTGCAGCTGCGCTTCGTCCACGGGTCTTCCAATAGTGCGCAGACGCTGCACGGCAAAAATGAGCCGCTCGCCACTCACATAGCGTCCAACAGTGTGGCGCCGGCTCCGGAAGAGGGCATAGGCAGCCGTCAGCATCAAGCGCGCCTGATCTGTGTCTGTGGCGAAAAAGAGTTCGCCAAGAGCTAGCAGCGCCATTGCATGCACTGCTGTATCCTGTGTTGTTTTACACAGCTTAATCACGTTTAGCAGCAGCTGCCTAGACAGGGTGCATTAGTGCCACTGCAAGACGTGCGGAGCGGGTGAGCCCACTTTGACCGATACATCTCTTCCGTTCTGGCCGACTGCAATAAAAGCAACTCTGCATGAAGGAAACGGTGGTCTTCCACCTGGATCTCACTCAGCACCTTATCGATCTACGCGCCGTGAGCAACGTACGTTTCATGAGCAGGCCAGAGCACACACCTGTCCCACTTCCATAGTGGAAGATGCAGTCTGCATTGCCACCATGTGCAGTGCGGCTGTGTCACGCATGTACTTGCAGGAGCAACGCTGTTGGCAGGATAGCAGTGCTGAGCATAACAATCGGTAGCGAGCATACCTTCGTAATATGGTTAAACAAACGCTGGCTCAGCGAGAACCGTCCTTGTGCCATGTGCTGCTGTGCCCACCGCAGCATCAAGTCCCATGTGTAACGCGCATCTGCAGCAGCGTCATGACGCTGAGACAGTTTCGCAAGCAGCGCACACATGATCTACGACGAGATGGGCGATGCCATGGCATAGTGTGTGTGTGTGTGTGTCATACCTTCCGACATTCCGGCCACTGTGAATTCAGTAGGTACACATCAAGCATGTCGAAATGCATGAGCAGGTCAATGGTTTCCACATCCAGGGTGGAGCGACGCTGTGCTGTCGGTGTGTACATGGTTGTTACGTGGTTGTGTATGTGTCAGCAGTGTGAGGTGTAGGGTGTAGGGTGCATGGGCATACCTGAACAGCTGGACCGTGCACCTATGAAGAAATGGTCAGCCACACACGTAGGACAAACACCCACGTTTCAGAGCTTTCAAGCCTTCTTGGACAAACGTTTTGGCCTTGTCGCTGGTGTCGGTGCGAAAAACAAAGGCGGAAACACGGTAGGCTAGCACACTGAGCAGCTTTGCAGGTAGCCACTGGAAGCCAAGCACAGCGCTTGCAGGAGCATCCAATGCGATCTGCGACGCGGAGTAGAGGAAGAGGGCGTGGTTAGTAGAGGGGGGAGGAAGGCAGCGGGCTGGATGTATGCTACCTGTGTAATGCCGGCAGCGGATAGCGCGCTTATGTCATGCCATTCCTCGATCAACGCGTGCAACTCGCTTAGTTGTTGACGCAACGTCATAGTAGATCCGCGAAACGAGTCCATCGTGAGCTCCAGGATGAGGGCATGAATTTTTAGGGCACGCGGGAGTGTCAAGCGTCGCGCTAGCTCAGACATATGCGCCACGAGAGCGGAGATAGGAGCGAAGTCTCGGTGCGACAGCAGAAACTGGAACCGAGTAAGCATGAAGCAGTACTAGCGGGTGTCAGTAAGGAAGACGGAGACAGTTGGAGGGACGGATGGACATGAAGTAAATGTTGCTGTCGCTGTATGCATAGACTGTCAGCAACAGTAAGCAAGGCCAGTGTCTTGTCGATGGAGGCGGGATCGCGCGCAGCCCAATGAATGCGCATTGATATGAACTGCACAAGCCAAGCAAACTCTCCCAGCCTACATGTATGCTCAGTAAGAAGCGGTCGTCGACGTGTGGATGGGTACTGTTCTGCTTCGGATTGAAGCGCAGCGCACTTCAACTCAGCACTCTCCACCCGACCGAGCAGATACAAGGAATGACAGTGCAGGGCACCTATTTTGAAGCGCATACGACAGTCGTCGCCTAGCTAGCTCTGTTGAAAGCAAGGATCTGGACATGCGCTTACCGCAGGCGATAAAGCTTCCTGCAACACCCGCCCGCACGGTAAGACACACAGCATGCTCAGCAACAGCACCCACCGCTTTGCGTAGATGAAGTTCGGCGACACTGTGGTGCGTTGTCCATTCCAACAACACGCAGGCAATGTGGTACCGCGCCTTCACCTGGACCAGCTCAGGCACGGATGTAAGCAGAACGGCTTCGAGGCACGCCACCGCGGCACGTAGGTTGTCTGATGCGTGACTGGCGTGTTTGTGCGATCGTGCGAGTGCGAGGTAGTGGCGCGCGAGGGCAAACAGGCGGCGGTCCATGCGCGCGTGACAGCGGCGCGTCAACAATCGGCGGAGTGTGTTGCGGCCGAATCCGGTCACGCGACTTTCCCGCCGCCAATGTCAATTTTCTCCGTCGGCATTCTCACCGGTTGCTCACTCCACCACTGCCGCCGCCGCCGCCGTGTCTGTGTTGACGCTTCCGTGTAGTCAGCGACTCCGTCCATCTCGGCCAGTCGATCGACAAATCAGGGCCTGCGTTGCAGACATTGCTTGCCCAAGACGGCGAGCAGTGGTCGGTGATCGAGACCGCGTGTGTCCCCGACAACCACGACCAGATTCAAGGCATTATCAAGCTATGGACTGGGCATCGCAAGCTCGATCTAGTGATATCCACCGGTGGCACAGGCTTTGGACAACGCGATGTGACACCCGAGGCATGTCGCCCCTAGACTTCTGCTTCTTTCCTCGCGCATCTGCTCACATTTCTTCCTCCCTCCCTCCCCCTCCTGCTAGGCGGTGCGTCCTTTGCTCACGCGCCTGGCTCCTGGCCTCGAGGTGACTATGATGGTGAGTGCCTTGGCGATCACCCCGTTCGCTGCTCTCTCCCGGCCTGCTTGCGGCATTCGTGGTAATACCATTGTCATCACACTGCCTGGTTCACCAAAGGGTGCGATGGAGAATCTAAGTGCTGTGCTCTCGGTGCTGCCTCATGCCATTGAGCTATGTCGCGGCACTGCTGTACGCCACGGACATGTACATGACAACGCTACCGCCACCTCCCCCGCTCACCGTCTCCACTCGAACCCGCCTATGGACGCCATCTCTCCAAGCTCTCTTGGGAAACGCGCGAAGTCTCCACAACAACAGCCTGTTCCCTACAGCACAACTACCAGCTCCGCGGGGGGCAGCGACACTGATCTGACCCCTGCTCGTTCAAGCTACCTCGGCGGCAAACCCGTCACCCCCACCTCTAACAAGCTCACATCCGCCACACTGAAACACAAAGAATCTCTGACCACCGTTGCCGCCATATCTCTCATCTCAAAGTCTAGCGCCGGTGGCAACACCCGTCTTCGACAGAGCTCCTATCCGATGGTCGATGTCGCTGAGGCCTCCAAGCTGGTGCTAATGCACGCCCATCAACGTCCTACACAGCTGGCCAAGGTGTGTACTGGCAGCACCAAGGAACAGCACCAGAAGTATCTGTTGCGTGTCGGCATGGTCCTGGCTGAAACTGTTCGAGCCCAGGAGAATGTGCCTGGTTACCGCGCCTCCATGATGGACGGCTATGCCGTGCGAGGTAGTCACCCTATCCTTTCACCCATCCTTTCTTTTGCACCACTTCGCCCATGCTCACACCTCTTGCTAGCGTTTGACGGAAGCGGCACCTATCCTGTCACACGCTCTTCCGCCGGCAACGCTGGCGCCGGGTACCCCGAAGGAAATGTGCTGCCGCCCGGCCAAATTGCCCGCATCATGACAGGTGCACCGCTACCTTCTGGCGCGACTGCTGTCATTCCCATCGAAGACACCAAATTGGTGATGTCCGCGCCAGACGGCACCGAGATGCAGGTCGAAATCATGCGGGAAGCTCGTGATAGCGAGAATGTACGCGAGATCGGCACCGACTTGACAATGGGAGACCTGGTGTTGCGTGCCGGTGAAATTGTCAGCGAGGTGGGCGGTGAGATTGGGCTGCTGGTGTCGTCTGGTGTGCGCGAAGTGCGGGTGTACCGTCCGCCCGTTGTCGGCGTACTCAGCACCGGCAATGAAATCGTCAGTGGCACCGATGAACGCTTGGGCTATGGCCAAGTGCGCGATGCTAATCGTCCTGCGCTGCTGGCCGCCATCCGCAGTGCTGGCTACGAAGCAGTGGACTTCGGCATTGCGCCAGACGTGTATGTCTTCGTGCCAGGTAGCCGTGTTGCTAATGACACTGCCTGGCAAATAGCATGGACGAGCTGCAAAACACACTGGAACGCGCACTGCAGCATGTTGACGTGTTGGTCTCCACCGGTGGCGTCAGTATGGGAGACATGGATCTGTTGAAGGCGGTGCTTGAGCGTCGACTTAACGGAACCATCCATTTCGGACGTGTCAACATGAAACCCGGAAAGCCGACCACGTTTGCCACCGTGCCATCACCAGACCACGACGCGACAACAGCCGGGATGTCAGATCCAGCTGCTGACCGTCTGGTGTTTGGTCTGCCAGGGAATCCCGTTAGTGCGCTAGTGGCGTTTCATGTGTTTGTGCTCCCCGCATTGCGAAGAATGAGCGGTCTGGCGCGACCAGAACTTCCGCTCGTGCAAGTCAAGCTGAACCACGACGCGCGTTTGGATGCACGCAGACCCGAGTTCCAGCGTGCTATTGTGCAGTTTGACATGGACGGTGGACAGCTTGTAGCGTATGGCACTGGCGACCAGCGCAGTTCGCGGTTAGCCAGCGTGCGCGGTGCCAATGCCCTTCTCCGTCTCCCTAGCGCAGCGCAGCGAGGTGTCGAGCGCATTCCGCGCGGCCAACTGGTGGATGCGTGGCTCATTGGACGGCTTGCGCATGCCGATTAGTAGTGGTAGTGGTAGTGATCAATGATAGTAGTCAACGGTCAATGGCGAAGAGCTATAGGATTCCACTTTATTGTCTGCTGAAAGAATGTCCTGCCAACAATGCCATCACGCTCCAGACTGGTGCTAGCCACACAGAATGGCATCACGGCTTATTGGCATGCGACAACGCGTTCTGCGATGGCGCATTTTAGTTCCGCCATTTATTTGGTGGGTACGCTTCGCCCATGGCCCACCGCTACACTCCCCCTACCTCTTCATCCACCACCGCGCCCCTCTCCTCGCCACAGATCCAGTCTTCGTCAGTTTTCACCGCCCAACTAGCATCGCCAACCCAACAAACGCCGTCGCACAAGTCTTCCCGACAGAGCATGCACGGCGTGTCAGCCGCGGGCGGCACACGCGGCTCCTGGCGGGGCGGGATGCTGACCGTTAGCATGGCAACTCACTTGCAACGCAAACGCTCAAGCAACAGCAGCGGCGGAGGGCTGGGCGCGGGGAGCGACGACGACCGCGAACCACCTGCCCCCGTGCCTGCCATGTACTGGTCGCGTGCGCGCACCTATGGCGACACAACGCCGCGCCCATTACGTGCACACACTGTCACCGCGCTTGACAACGGCAATCTTGTGGTGGTGGGGGGATGTGACGCCAAAGCCTGTTTCCGCGATGTGTTCCTGTTTGATGCTGGTACGCGCGCGCACCGTCCAAGCACACGTTTCGCCCGATGTGTGTTGACTGTGTTGCGTGTGGATGGTGTAGACACAATGTACTGGTCGAATCCGGAAACGAACGGAGACATTCCTGCCCCACGGCGTGCTCACAGCGCTTCGTTGGTGGATGGCCGACTTCTGTATGTGTTTGGCGGAGGCGAAGGACCAAACTACTTCAATGATTTGCATATTCTTAATGTGGACACATTGACATGGCGACGGCCAGTGCAAACCGGAGACGTCCCTGGACCACGTCGTGCGCACACGACATGCGTATGGACAGGAGGACTCTATCTGTTTGGCGGCGGCGACGGTGTGCGCGCGCTCAACGACGTGTACCGGCTGGACATCAGTAATTGTACGTCTGCGCCCGTCTGTCGGCTGGCACACACACGCACACACGCACACACCTACACATACTGATCAATGGGCGTCACAGTAAACGGCGGTACACAGCATTACGACTGGCAGCAGCTGGAAACGACCGGCGTACCACCGGTGGCTCGAGGCTACCACACGGGCACACTGGTGCACGGGAAACTGGTAGTTTTAGGTGGCAGTGACGGCCATGAATGCTTTAGCGATTGCCATATCCTGGATTTTGGTAGGTTCGCTTTCTCGGACACCATGGCTCATCGTGGCATCCACCTCCGTGCGCGACACTGCAGCTAGCTTAGAGTGGCGGCAGGTGACGCTGGATCAGTCGGTGCCGCGTCTCAGTCACACTGCCACGCTCGTGGGCTCGTATTTGTTTGTGGTGGGCGGGCATGACGGCACGCGATACACAAACGAAGTGGTTCTTCTTAATCTTGGTTCGCTTTTGCCTCCCGCCTAGCCGCTCACTCGTTCATTGTAGTGACCATGACATGGGAAAGTAGGAAAGTGTATGGAAAAGGCCCCACCCCACGTGGCTATCATAGTGCTCTGCTCTACGACTCTCGGCTGTTTGTGTATGGTGGCTACGATGGCAGTACAGTGTTTGACGACACATGGATACTGGAGCTGTCGGCCAGTGCATACCTGCCGCAAATCATGCAGTTCGAGCTGGGCACCACGGCTCACCACCTTGCTTGTGTATCTTCTAATGGAGAGTAAAGGGACGAGCAACGGCTACTACAGCACTCTGTATCACCGCCGCGAGGCATCGAAGTCGAATCATCACTATATCTGCGACGAACACACGCCTGCACCTCTATCCTTAGACTTCATGTATCTAATATACTTGAATTGACATTCTGTCGGGAAAGCCAGAGGCGAGGAGCGGAAACAGGCATGCGCTCCGAGAATAGCACCGTCTTCCACTTCCACATTGCTTGCCACGTGGAAATGCCGCTCAAGCGGTTCGCCTTCTTGTGCGTCACACGCTGGACATTGGAGCCGCTCGTTCCCCTTCTCAGGAGATGTACACGTGCTGACCAGGGGAACTGGAAGCCTGGTTCGGCTGCTTGTGTCAGTGTTTATCACCATACGGTTCGCTGTATCCCTCGTGTGAGGCCAAAGGCAAAGCCGGTTGCAGCCAGAAGGAGCGTGTGCGAGTGTGTCGCATCGGCTGACGTGAGAGAGACCGTGCCACTATGATTGTAGATAGCATCGTTGGCAAGCTAGCGCTGAGTCTGAGTTGCGTGGAAACAAGAGAGAGAGAGAGAGCAAGCGCGTTCCACACGAACGAAGAGTAAACCGCAACAGCAACAGCAACAGCAACAGCAACATCAGCATGAGCAAGATGCCAAAACTGTTTATGCAGCCCACGACAGAACAGCGCTAAAGTGGCTACGAATGAGTATGCGCCAGCGAAGATGCGCAATGATGACATCCGGTGTGAAAATAGTCTAAGCTACTGCGACGAGCGAGAGATAAGCGTCGATAGCTTCGTAGGCGCTTGACATTTTTCCTGTACCTTCGTTTGCAGATGTTCACGATGAATCGCACAATGAGTTACGCGACATGGCTAGAGGTTGCTGCCTATGTGGCTACGCTGGTTTCTGCTGTACGCTTCATCTGTTGTCCTCGCTGCTGCAGCTATGCACGCATGGTGACTTGAAATGTACAGATTGCGTCGTTGGCGCTGTTGCTCGTGTCGACATGGACGGTGACGCATGCACGAGCAGTGCTGATTGTGCTCGCGCTTCCATGGACAGTATGGCTGGTCTCGTTGACGGGATTTGCTATCAGCATTACTTGCGGAGCGACGGGTGTATTTCTTTCACACCGCCCGCTACAGAAAACCGTATTCCTTGTCTGGTGCAGTGTGTGAGTGGCTGATACAGAGAATAGTTTGTTAGTGCGATGTCTGCCGTCCTCCTGGTGCAGCTGATGCTCAGCATTGCCATGCTATTAAGCGCCAGCACACACATCCAGGTGCTGGACAAGGCTTGGCAGCGTGCGTGGAGCCATGATGCGGCTCCTAGCATGCTTCTTCGTCTTGAGCATCAATTGGAGTGCTGTGGCTTCTACGACTTGGATGACCGGGCAGTGCCAGCGGATTGCGTAGCACGATACGGGTACCAGAGGGGATGCATGCGAGAACTGCAGCGCATCAATGAGTATACGCATCACTCGTTGGGCATCACACTGCTACTCATCACACTGGCACAACTCAGCGCACTGACGTATATGGTCTTCTATATACGTCACGCGCAGCAGATGCGGACAGAGCAGATTAGAGCAGAGTCGGCGGAGCAGCAGCAGCAGCAGCAACGCCTGCTTGGACCATCTAGCTCGCAGCAGAGTGGCCCCTACAGCAGTGGCAGTGAATTCGCCCGGAATGCCCGATCAATCTTTGCCAGTGATCGAGCATCGCATGCAGGAAGAAGCGGCAGCAGTGCCACTGCATCCACTACTTGTCCGTGACAGAAGGATGCCTGTATCTGGTGGCGGAAGGCGTGTTCTCAATAGTATCTTGCACTCAAGGATTGCTTCAACAGTGACCACACTGCGTGATGTGAAAGCCACAGCGTGTTCAATTGGTATTCTGTGTTTACTGTGGCGGAGTGGGGCGGGGCGGGGCGGGGCGACACAAGCAGGTCTTCTGCAGGCGGTAACTCTCGTTCCCACGTCGCTCACCCCCTCTGCTCACTCCCTCGCCTACCCCACAATGTCCAACAAAGTCCATTCACACACACACCAACTGGCGCCCAGCGCCGACCTCGCCACCCCGTTGCCAGTGGACCATGCTCTCCACTGGACTATCGCTGATTCAGTGCACACCGAGACCCAGACACTCTATCTGCACACTGCCTACGGCGCTGTTTTCTTCATCCAGCTGGCCCACGCCAATGTTGGGTAACAAGACGCGCTGCATCCTCCTGCTTCCCCGCTCACTACCTCTGCCACAGGGTCAGCGTCAACATCCAGTCCACGTACCGCTATTTCTGCCAGCAGGACCAGCACTCCGTGTTCGAAAGCACAAACAGCAGTGCGTCCTCCTTTCACCTTTCCGACGACCGTCTTTCCGCGAGCTCCGACACTTTGCAGATACTGCGGCAAGAGGATGGAGGCTATTTCATCACCGCTACTAAGCCTCATGCAATCTCACTCACACTGAAGCCGCTGGTGCGGGGATACCAGCTAGGACGCGGGCGTGCCACCTTCGGTGACGCTGAAGACGCCGACTACATTGCACATCAATGGCTGCCGCGTTGCGAAGTGACGGGGAGAATGGTGCTGAACGGGCAGGAAGTAGTGCTAGATGGCACGGGATTGTTTGTGCATGCATTGCAGCGTGGGAAGCCCTACACGCTCGCTGCGCGATGGGAATTCGTGGTGCTGCAGCTACCGGGACGCACGCTACACCTGATTGATTTCCAAACACCAAAAGCATGGGGCTCTAGCTGGTTTGGTCAAGGCGCGTACATCGAAGACGGCACATACAAAATGGCTACCACTGACGCAACAACAACCGTGCTGGAGGAGTCCTATGACAAGGAAAGCGGCTATTCGCCACCCTCAAAATCACGATACGTGTGGCGCACACCAGCGGGACAGCCGGATGCAGAGAGAATGGAGATCACCGTGGAGACCGGGGAGCTGACATTGTGCGGTCGTGTGGATATGCTTGCACAGCTGCCCTGGCTCATTCGCAAGATTTTGCAAGCGTTCCTGACAAAGCCTTATGCATTCCACTGGTACGATCAGGTCACTGCGCACATTCGCATGCCCGACGGTCAAGTCGTGGAGGAGACTGGTATGCTCTGGCACGAAACCACCTTTATGCTCTAGCTTGTTCTGCCATCCGTTTCTTCCTGCCCTCCTCTTCCAGCGCACGGTGTCAGCTCAGTGCATCAAGCACTGCCCACATCGGACTCTGAACAACACGCAAGATTTAGCTGGTGGCGTAGCTCATACATGCAATTTCCACATTCCCCTATGAACCCTTATGTGTGTGTCGTGTCCGACATAGCCACACACACCGAAAGGCCTGGTGTGTGCCCGTGCCCTGCCTCACTCCAGAACACATTTCAGTCTCGCTGAGTCTGTGCATTCTTCCTCTATTCCCGCATTGCGTCACAGGATGCCGCCCTTGCCGTCACCATCGCAACCACGCTGTCACAACTGCCATCCTGCCTCTGTGAACTGGCAAAACGCTTTAAAACGCTGCGTTCGTCGCCTGTTCCCTGCGCCCCGCCTCTCTTCCTCAGAGTCTGCTTGCTGTGCTCGCTTCCTTGTTTCGTTCCTTCTGCCACTTGTTCAGTGTTGACACTGTTACTGCTGCTGCTGCTGCTACTGCCACTGCCACACAGCTAACATGCTTCTGCGCTGCTCCCTTCTTTTGCTGCTTGTCATGTGCCACTTGTTGGTGGAAGCTAGCCTTGTCAATCAATTTATCTCTGGAGTAAGGAAGACCTTCCGACAGAGCAGAAACAGCATCATTGCCAACAGACCGCAAAGTGTTCCTGATGCAAACCCTCCAGTCGAATCAGCCGCTGCTGACAATCTAGGGAATGCCCCTGACGCAAGTCCTCCAGCCACTCCAATCATTCCCGACAAACCAGAAGGTGCTGCTTTCGGCGTGATGATTAGTTCACGCAGCCTCTATGCCAGCTTCCCACTGAAGTTTGAAGGTAACTGGAAGAAGGGTGTCTACGCGGAGGCGAAGGCGTCTCTTTCCTCTTTGCCAGACCACCCGGTGCGCATTAGAGCTTTTGGTCCGCAAAAAGGCCTCGAAGAGCTTTACCATGACCTCTCGCTTCCCCTGGATCTAAAGTTCAACGTGGAGATAAAAACAGCACCAATGCCCAAGGTAGTGGCGGACGTTCGCACCGACGTGCTGGTCAACTTCGCCGGTCGTGAACTTTTCAGTGGCTACGCTAACAGTGAGTTTGAACCGGCCGATATTCAGGTGATGGAAATGCCGCTGCTAGCCCACGTGCGTGAGCTGCTGAAACAACAAGACGTCAAACCGCTCCTTCAGAATTCATCTCCCTTCCTCATTCTCAACGTCGATCATGTGCTGACAATGAAAAAACACCGTAGCGTCTCCAAACAAAAGATTCAACAATACTCCGTTAAAAAGACCAAAAATGTGCTATGCAACATCTTGGCTATTTCTAATGTGTCCCCTATTAAGGCAATCGGAGAAGTTATGACGATGGTTGAATCAGTAGCAATGACGGATGTCGTTGCCGAACGTGCATTCGATGGATTCAGGGGTGCTGTGAGGGCAGGTCTGACCACCATCCATACCGGCACTTTTGGTCAACAATGGATAGGCGCGGATTTCGCTATCAAAGCCCAGCTGGCTGCGTTCTTCCAGCTGGTCACCGAGTACCCCGACAAAAATTTGAAGTTGATGGTGTATGCCTCCAACAATGAAGACCATAAGAAATGGAATGCAGAGCTAGATGAACAGAAGAAGGGCCTGAACGAGCAGAGGATGGAGAAGAAGGGCTTTGGATCGCCCATGAACGCGCTCAAAAAGGAAGTTATATCCTCTCAAGAATACTACAAGGAACTGTTGGGATCACCAGCGGCGGAGGAACAGACAGATGAACAGACAGATGATGCGATTGCTAGCACACCCGCGGCATAGGCACAAGGTGGACATGCGTTGGCTATAGCA
>QZWT01000360.1:0-13225 GCA_004114315.1 Cochlonema odontosperma | reverse complement strand
GCAGAGGGGGAAAGGGAGGGGAAAAGAAACGACGACGAGGAGACAAAACAAAAAGAGGGAGAAGAAAGAAAGAAAGAAAGAAAAGAAAGAGAAAAGAAACGTGTGGGGATGATGAGGTGTGGGGTGAGAGAGAGTTGAAGGCTGAGAGCAGGAACAACAACAACAATAACAACAACAATAACAGCAACAACCACAAGTCAAGAAGTCAAGAAGTCAACAAGTCAAGTAGCCCAACAACAATGACAAAAGGAAAAAGGTGATGGTTCCCCCCCCTCTCTTCCAAGGCGGAGTCTGCTTATTGTTGCTGTAGGTGGGCCGCATGGCAAAAAAAAAAAAAAAAAAAAAAAAAAAAAAAAAGAGAAATGCCGCGCTTTTTTTTCTTTTCACTTTTTTTGGTTCATGTGACCGTCAGCGTGATCAACACATCTATCCATTGGACGAATGAATAGCCTTCTTGTCTCTCCCCCTCTTTGTCTCTCTCTTGTTTCTTTTCTTTCTATCTGCACACACTACGCCTATTCAAAAAACAAGTACTCCTAGTTCTACCTAACATACATCATCGCATAACATAATCCCACTTCTTCTAGCCCATTGTCACTCCGTGGGGGAAAGAAGACAAAGGCATTCATCCCCCCCTTTCAATAAAAAAAAGAGAGAGAAAGGGGGAGGATAGTTGCTGAGCAAGTAAAGAAAGACATCCACAGGCATAGACTAGAGTAGGAGAGTAGGATCAATAGACAGGGGTAAAAACAAATAGAGCGAAGAAAAAAAATATGCTCAGATACTCCGACAAAGGGGAGCTGGTCAGCTGCTACCAAGACACGCATACAAAACCAGGGGCTTGCATCCATGTCTATCTACCCTCAACAACCTGATCTCATCATCATCATCACCATCATCATCATCGCTCTTCCTTCAGGGCAGGCGCCATAAACGGCACATATGCACCTCTACTAACTAATATTGCCCAGCCTCCAGGCACAAAGCGTCCATTACTCGCCATGACTTTTGCTTCACTTCAATTCAAACGACTTCGCCAGAAACAAAAGACTGCGTCGCTTTCGATCATCATCAAACAAGATCTACTCGGCGAACAGCCCATTGCTAAGGAATCTATCTATCCTCAACGTGCTCAGTAATTCCTATACAGGCATAGTGGAACGAGGGGTCACGTTGTCAATCCCTTTTTTTATTGTTTTGTTTTGTTTCTTGCTGACATATACATGCACAACCCCTGTATTGCCATCAAAGAGCGCATCGGTCCTAGGGGGTGTATCTCCTTGCCTGGTAACCCTCCGACCCTCCTCAACGTACTCCATCACGTCCTTCACCTGACTTAGAGACACGCTTTCATCCATCCCGAACGTTGCGCTTGGCAGATTAACCTCCGACTCGTCATTCCTCGATCTCAACCGTCTCTCTCTCTCTCTAGTCCAAAGTGAAATGGCGGCAAAACAACAGAAAGTTCTCGCCATGGAATGCCTAGACTTCGCCCAGCACACTCACACAGACATACACAGCAACCTTGAACTCATCGATCAGGAACTCTTTGACTCATTTCTCGATCGCGAATTATTAGTAGGTAAATATAAGAAAACGGTAGCAAAACTACACAAAACACGTCCTCGCTTTGAAAATACCTAGACTTCTAGACTTTGCCCAAATATCTTTTCCCAGCTTGAACTCAACCCAACCAGAAACAAACCATGGGCTCTTCTCCTCTTTTCTTCCTATTCTTTCCTCCCAGCATTGGCCACATCTCCCAAAAAATAAGGCGACAGCAGTACCTACATCCTGAGTGGGTTCCTGCTTCACACCAGTAAAATAGCCTCCTAAATTTTTTGCGCGATCGTAGTGGTTCCAATGTGGCGATGTGGCGATGTGGTCCATGATCTTGCAAGAGATAAAAGACGAAAAGAAAAAGAAAAACACCGAAACAGATTAAGAAGACCTTCCATCATCACCACTAATCAAGATAAACGAGACATTTTAACTCATCACTGATATCAAGCACATGCTTACTGATCGCCTTTTTACTCCTTCCACCCATCTTGACGTTCAGGAACAGGTGCAAGGTGTGAAGTTGATGGGAGGAGGCTATGTTGCGAATCCAGTCCCCGCTCTCTCCACACTGCGACTTCTTATTTAAACTGATGCTCCATTCAAAACGTGATTCTGTGGCGGGGAGCCTCACGTTCACCGGATACCGGTCGCTTCATGACGATATGTCCAGTTCCTAGAATAGATTCTGATTCGAACCGGGCTTCTATCGTCACAGTTCTGGTACCAGACAGAGCCTCTCTGTCTCTCTCTCTCTCTCTCTCTCTCTCGCTCGCTCTCCTTTACTCACTCTCTGACAATTCCTTTTCTCATTTCCTGCTAGCTCCTACGCTCGCCTTTGTTAGTTGTAATCTGTATAGCTTGATTTTCCTTGTTTTTTTTTTTTTTTGCTTTGTTGATTGCCTCTGTTTGCTGTATGTCTGTTTGTCAGTTCTTGTTATTTGTTTTTCTTGTAGTTGTTGGAGCAGATGGAGTCCTAAAAAAAAAGGCGTCCGATGGTATGGACTGGGACAGATTGGGATGCGAATGAGAGTGAATCAGTGAGCAAGGAGGAAAGGGAGAAAGGAGAGCCTTGTTCACTCATGTTCGACATCAACTGAAATGCCAGGAGACACAAACAAACAGACAGGGACATTGAATGAAAGAGCATGAGAGTTGGGAGCACGACAGGGGGAAAGGGGGCATGGTATGGTAAGGGAGGAAGGAGCAGTCGGGCGGTAGTGGCGGTAGTGGCGGTAGCGGTGGTAGGTTGAAAAAGGGGGGTAGGAGGATACGGAACCAAATAGGAAAAAAAAAAAAAGCAATGAAAAAAAGAAAAAGGGCGAATAGGCTACGGTACGGAACCCTCCTTCCTGTGCCCTGGCATTTAAACACGCAGGTCCTATTTT
Organism: Cochlonema odontosperma; assembly: GCA_004114315.1. Taxonomy (NCBI): domain Eukaryota; kingdom Fungi; phylum Zoopagomycota; class Zoopagomycetes; order Zoopagales; family Cochlonemataceae; genus Cochlonema; species Cochlonema odontosperma. The sequence goes on along the minus strand of QZWT01000360.1, from coordinate 10,277 downwards.
TACCAAGTCTATGCACATTAAGGTGGCTCGAATAAAGTAGTAACAGAGGCAAAGAAAGAGGGTAATATCATCATCATCATCATGAGCAAATAAGCAACACACACACACATACACAACTCCATAGAAACCAGACTGAATAAAGGGTTTTGGGATCTTATTTTATTTGCTTTGTAGGCAAAGTAGGCAATCCTAAAAAAAACTAATGTACAAAGGGGGGGTTGGTTGGTTGGGTTGGGGTTTTGGTTGGGGGTGCAGTTCAAACGAAGAAAGAAACGAAGGGAGAAAGGTGTGGACAAAGGAGAAGAGAGGGCCTTCGGGGACTTTTTGAGGAAATCGTATCGATCGATCGCCTTTCTCTCTCTCTCACTCAGTCTCCATTTCTCGCCTCCTCTTAATCAACACAAAATATCCGTGTAATGGAATTTGTTCTGTTGTGCTTCTTCGTTGGTTCTTCTTCCTCCTTCCATTTTTTTGTTCTTTTTTCGATTTTCTCTTTTTTTTGTTTCTTGTTGGGGAGGGTGGTGGTGGTGGTTGGCGGGGTCATTACAGGGTTGCTGTTGGTTGGTTGGTTGCTGAGTGGTGTGGGTGTGTCGAAGGCGCAAATCCAAGGGTAGCAAGTGCAGGCTGAGCTGTGGGTGGCACAAAGAGCAGAGGCAGACAGGCAGACAGAGAAGTTGGAAGAGTTAGAGAGAGACGTCTCTCTCGCTCTTTAAGCGGATCCCTTTTGCTGGTGCTTGCCGATGTGGCCCAGGAGCGAGCGGCGAAGGACTTGACGAAGCAGAGGCGACGTGCCAGAGTGCTTTCCCGCCAATCGGCTCTTCTTGTTCTTTCGGGTCTTGCTGTAATTTCGTACAGTGGTGTTTTTTTTGTAAGAAACAAAACAGGGCAACATATGCTTATTAGCTATGGGGTGTCTATGTTTGTTTTCTTTAATGTACGGTCAAAGTACTTAAAGCGAGCCCAAAGCCATTATCGAACGCAACACAGCCCAATGAGATGGAGACAAGTCTCTCTTTGTTGTCTTATGCCAATGACAACACCATGATATCGCAAAAGTGTCCGTGGACAGCAAGGGAATCAAATCAAGCAGCAGGCGGACAGGCGGACAGGCAGCAGATAGGCCAACAGCAGCAGCAAAAGCAACAAAAGCAGCAGGCAAAGCAAAGGCGAAAGGCCAAGCAATACCAACACCACAGAAAAAATAAAAGAAAGGAAAACAAGGAAAGGGGAAGAAGGGCGCAGACGCACAGTTTTGTGTCATATCAATTCTAAAGTGTCTCTCTTATCCTTTGTGCTATCTGGTTTTATTCTTTTGTGTCAAGTCCACAAAAACAATGTGTATGCAACCACAGTCCTTTTCCTTCTCCCTCTCTCTCCCTCTCTCTTTCTCTTTTGTCCTCACCTCTTCCTCTTCGTCACCTTTTTCATGTTCTTTGTTTTTCTTTTCTTTCTCTTTTCATATGTGGATGACACACTTAGAGAGAGAGAAGGAGGAAACTAAAAAAAGGACCAATAAGGACGCAGAGCAGGCAAAGCAGGCAAACAGGCAAGGATAAAAAAAATTTACCTCAGCAGGGCCTTGATGGCCTCGTCTGAAAGTTCCCGCAGCTGAGGAAGCTGCTTATTCGTCTCTGGGGCGGGCTTGGCACCACCGGGCACAAGGGGAGCCGAGGCTGTTGCAGTCATACATGCGACCATTGCTGGAAGATATGTAGCAGAGAGAAGTGTGGAAAGAGAGAAAGGAAAGGGAGCGACGAAAGGCTTTGGGGGCGTTCAATCGAACCGACAACCGGAAGCGATGAGAGGGTTGTGAGTGTGCTGTTGCTTGTTGTTGTGTTGTTGATGTGGGGAGGAAAGGGAGATGGTGGGTGTTGGAGTTGTGGGTAGGGGTATGTACAGTTGGAGGCTGAGAGAGGCGACGCAGTCGATGTGCTGTTGCGCAGAGGATAAGAAGTGATATCAGAAAAAAAAAAGACGGGGGCTGATAGTGTTAGATCGAGCGCTTAGTGAAAAGGTCGAGTTGGGTGTGTGGGTGTTGTGTGAACAGCAAGAGGGAGTTTGAATCAAGAAAAAAAAGAGGAGCAAAGAGACCGAAAACGATGAACAAGATTAAGCACAAAAAAAAAAAAAAAAAAAAAAAAAAAAAAAAAAAAAAAGAGGTAATGGACGGACGGAGGGAGAAGAGATGGAAAAAGGACAAAGAGACACACACAAAAGACGATGACACCTTTGATAAAGAAGAAAACTTCTTGTCGGATGATTCATGTGGCTTGGCTCTTATCCACTGGCTCTTCCGATCGAAATCACGTGTAACACTTCGTCGACTTTTGGCCTTTCTCCGTGTTCTCTTGCCTTTTTGTTCAGTCTCGACCCCCAACACAACTCTACCTACTCAGGAACACACTTTCCCACACTCACACTCACACTCGACTACAAATGACAGCAGGACATCACCTCATCATCATCACAGGAGCAAACAGAGGCTTCGGCGCAAGTGTCGCCAACACCTATCTCGAAAGCAGTGAAGCCAGCGCCTTGTCCTATGTCCTCGTGGGACGGAACCAAGAAGGACTCCAGAAGGTCCTTGACACCTTGAAGCAGACCGGCGCCTCTTCCAACGTCACTGTCAACGGCTTGGTCGTCGCCAATGTCGACCTTGCCGATACCAACAAGCTTGATGTTAACCTTGCCAGGATCCAGGAGGCTGCCAAGCAGTTGCGCGACGAGTCCATTCGATCCAAGGTACTGATCGCTCCCTGGAGCGTATGATCGACGCGTGTGCCTAACCGCTGCTCTTTTTTTTTCGACTTTCGATCACTGATCAGTGCATTTGATCAACTAATGCAATGTTTTACGTTTATTTGTCTCACTTCTATCTGATAGAGCATCATCACAAAATCTATCCTCGTCAACAATGCTGGATCTCTCGGCGACCTCAGCAAAACCGCAAAGGAGTTCACCTGGCAGGAGACTAGGACATACCTCGATTTCAACATCGTCTCCTTTGTCGGCCTCTGGTAATTTGCCTCTGCTCGCTGTCACGGACAGAATATCGATATCAGGATGTGAACGAGATACTCTCTGCTGTACAGACACGCTCACAATGCGTTATTGTGTCAATTATTATATGATGATAGCTCAACGTTCCTGAAGGATACATTGGCGGCATTCCCCAAGGACAAGAACCCAGAGCACAGGACCGTGGTGATCAGTGTATCATCCTTGCTCGCCGTGCAGCCTTTCTCCAACTGGGGTCTCTACGCCGCCGGCAAAGCTGCCCGTGATCGCTTCCTTGGCGTCATTGCCCTCGAGGAGGTACATTACTTAACTGAACCAGTCCACACGTCTCATTGATTTTGCAAAAGAGGACCACACTAACCATCCTTCTTGACTGACCCATGTGATGAAACATAGAAGGGAAACAATGTAAAGACGTTGAATTACGCCCCAGGACCCCTCGACAACGAGATGCAGGCGGACGTCAGAGCCACGCTTGGCGATAAGGAGCAACTGGAGATCTATGACGGCATGCATAAGGCTGGCTCGCTTGTTAATATGGATGACTCTAGTAGAAAGTTGGTGCTGTTGTTGAAGAAGGATGAGTTTGAGAGTGGTGCACATGTTGATTTTTATGACGTTTGAAAAGGGATAGAATAAACATGTTGACTTTCTTTTGACATGAAGAACAGGATTGGCTCGAAGGATTTTTTTAGGTGGCGGGTGAATTATGGACAATGGCAAGGAAATAATGAGTGAAAGAAAAACAAGGAATTTATGCATACAGTCAAGGAAGCCTGAGGAAACGAAAAATGGAAACCGCATAGAAATGGAAACCAAAGGCAACCCTGGAAACCAAGAAGGGTATTGGAGGAATGAGGTCACTTTTGACCTGCGCTCCACTCCAGCCCACTTGCGACAAAAAGTGAAAGAAAGTAAATGTGTGTCCTTTGTGAGTGGTACAGCGAGGAGTGAACATGCCACGCAAATGCCCGATTCGTCGATCTCGATTTGAACCCGCCTTTTTATTACTTTCAGACAGAAATGATAAGCCTCTTTGAATTAAAGACTCCGTTCAACATGACGGGAGCGATTGGCGATCCTAAGAATGACGACAAAGAATTTGGCGGCAATGACATAATGTCGTCATTGTACAAGAGCAACGGTCACCAGAGAACCGTGATGTAGAACCAATTGCCACGAGTCCATGAAACAATGTTCGTTCGAGGTGTTCGTCCACCTACCACAGTATGGTATCCAGGCGACCCGTTCACTCTTTTGCCAGAAGGGGCTAGCCCTTAAAAATAAGAAAAGTTTTCAAGAAGTTCGCGGGTATATCCACCCTGGCTATAAAAGAGACATCTTTGAGCAAACTGCAACCCTCAACACATCTACTTACTCTCGTTCATCACACCACTTCCCCCGCCACAAATCTCACTTCTCACTTGAACCTCTCATTCTCTTACATCAATCCAACATGTGCGGAACTATCGCAGTCGTCGCATGGGTAAAGCTCTGTCCCGTCTGAATCTTCCATCAGTGCACTACACCCAGAGGCGCGCTTAATCTAATTAGTCTTTTTTAACATACACTCTGGTAGGACAGTCTGATCGTTGTTGGGATCATTCTTCTGATCCTCTGGATCCTCTCTCTTGCCAATGTCATCCACATCCAAACCAGAGGTACGGTATACACCTTCCGTTCCTCCATCTTCCTTTCTTTCTCTTGATAAGAGAGCACCCAAAGTTCTGTTCAATTGTCCATTGCTCCCCAGAATCCTAGGTTACGACGAGAAAGCAGATTCAACCCACGCACCATTTCGCATATGCATGCAGAAAGCTGGACCTTATAAACTAACCTGCACTCTTATTCTTCATTTTCTTCTCCTTCCTCAACTTCGACCTCTGAACAAACACAACTCATAGGACTGGAACATATCTTCATTGCACTGGCGGTAGTCTTCATCATCGCGTGGATCTTTTGCCGGTTCTGTTATCACCGTCGACGGGGTGGCCGTACCGTCGTTGTTTAGACCCCTCCCTTTACTACTCTGTTGTATTCGCCATTGTTATTGGTATTCCAAGATACAAAAACACCACTTGTAATTAGTATTCGTATGGCCCTTACTGTATATAATAATTAAAAAAATAGCTTATTGAGTCTCATCCATGCTAAATTCATACTTTGAACTCTTTTTTTCTGTTGGTTGGATTCTTGTTGGTGGCTGTGTTCTGTTGACGTTGTACTCTTTTACTCAAACATAAATGCATATCTCCCTGCCTAGTAAATCATGGCAGGATAACAGAGAAATGAAAATAGTTTAACACCATGGGGATATGATGGTGTGTGTGAAAACATCTTTGTTTGGCCCAACCTCCTCTTCCCCAAGGGTTCATCTCGTCTCTCGTATCTCCGTTTTTGGGGGGTTGGGTGGACGCGTTCACTCGTTCAACTGACCAACGACAGGGATGCACAATATACTTTTGCCAGCTCTGTCATTTGTTATTGTGTTTGTTTGTCTCTTCATCACTCCATTTCTCTTTCAACTTGCAACCATTTTACTTCATCGATCCTTATCTATCGCTCCAACTGTACAATGTTGTTACTTTCCTTTAACCATTCCACGCGTCAACCTTTACAACGTTTTCTTCCACAACTCTCTCTTCTCTCACCCTAGCACCACTCCCCGATCAAACTTAACCAGCCCTCTCTTTTAGCGTTGTCCTCATATCCTTCGCTCCCTTTTACAGCAACAAATCATTCGTCCTCATTGGGAAGCATTGATCCAGCAGGCCTCTCTGATTCGCCTTCCTTGCGCTGCGATCGAAGTCCTGGAGTACGATGGACTAATAGCCATCAGCATGGATCTTGGTAAAATAGCTCACTTTTTCTCTCTTCTTCGACTTTCACGCTGAAATTGACCAGAAGAAAAAAAATATAAAAAAAAACGTGTACAATAATCGAATGTGGGCGCTAAACAGGATTGAGATCTTCCTCACCTGTTTTGTTTGTAGCTAGTGATCTGGATCTTGAGCATCATAAACGTGATCCATTTGCCATCGCACGGTGAAAGTTACAATATTGGGTTGGTTGTTTTTTTTCGATGCTGTGCCGATGTCCGCTCAGTTCGTCATTTATGCTCAATCCCACGGGGCACCATCTCTAAACTTTACACAATTTCTTATGTTTATTTCTCCTTCACCACCCAGCCCAGGCCATGTCACCATAATCTCACAAAATCCCCCTTCCCGCCTCCTCATCCTCACGGCCCACACTCAATAATCCAAATGGGGGGGCGATGCGACATGTCAACTCCAGCACATGTTTATAGCAATGGTGAAATATATTCGTGATCGCCTGGTACTTCACGCGAAGGCATCTTTCGAAACCCGCCACCTTGCAAACCGATCAATCTATTCAGCCTGTTGCGGCCTTTTTTTTCCTTCCCTCTTTCTTTTCTTTCCTGCAAAGGCTAATCCGATGGTTTAATGAGCGAAAAAAATAATCATGGCACATTGCTCTTTTCATTGTCTTGTTTATTAGGGGGAAAAAAAAGAGCACAAGCAAAAGTCAGAAACAGGGTCCTTGTACCTTTTGCGGCGTAAAGAATGCATACCCTTTCTTTGCCCGACTTGGAGTGGGAGAGGGAGACAAGAGAGAAGAGTGAAACTGAAATAAAGCGGCGTGTTGCTGGTTCCTGAGCTGATCAAATCGTTGTCGCGTTTCTGATATTTACTTCTCGTAGTGAAACCAATACAGTTGTTCCTGAAGGGTGATAGGATGAGTGACCCTTTCTATCCATTTCTTTTTTTTTCCCTGCCTCCTCTCTCTTTTCTCTTTTAGAAGGATATCCTTTCTGCATGGCTCTGATGATTGAATGAAGGCCCATGCATGCGACATGACGGATGGAAATAAAAATGAGTTCTTCGGTCACACATGCGAAAAAAAATATAGAGTATCAACTCTCAGGTGTCCCATCTTTCTCGGCTACTTTTTATTTCAAGATGGGGCGAGGAGGCGTTTTCCATCATATTTTTCCTCCTGATATCACAGAAACACATCCATCCATGTCATCAGGCCCACTTTTCTGAGGTTTTTAAAAACAATATCCAATAAGCCCTCCCTTTCCTTTTCCTCCCGCTCATTAACCACGGGAGTTACATCGAACCAACCATCGCCCTTACCCACCATCTAGCAAGAGAGCAAGCCCTGCGCAACCTCATGCTCCTTTGGGTGGTATGATTTCTCAATTGATGTCTCCATCTCCGAGAGCATCAATTATACAGAAAAAGCAAAGAGTCGACAGGATGCGAGTGAGCGCATGGCGAGAGCCATGGAAAACAAAAAAAAAACAGGGTTTGCCCCTGTCTTTGCCCTTGCCCTTGCCCTGCCTTTTGCTTGCAACACAACAATGAGCAAAAAGAAAATAAGAATGGAATCGCTTAAGGTTCTAGCCAACAGACCGGCCAATGGTCTGCCATATTCTGAGCGATTTGTCGCGGCATACAAAGGGATGGAGTGAATGAGATGATTGGATGTTGGTCGTTACTCATCCTTATTCTTTCTATGTCGCTTACTCCAACCAGCCGCAATCATGGCGACGAACGAGTAAAGACAACGACAGAGAGAAAGGCAAGGCGCTGCAGGGCGTCCCACTTCCATCTGGTTTGTTGTTGTTTTTACGCCGGGCTACGTTTGTTTATGTTTCTGCTTATCATCCACCTTTTCGTTACCCCTGAGTCCCCAAGTCCTTGTCTGACTACTTTGTAAACAACCCATGGGTGTATATTTTTCTTTAAGCGGCAAAATTATGTACAATTCAGCCTGTACTTGTATGTGTAAACAGACAGCGTCTATGCCTCGTCTAGGGGGAAGGAGGGAAGAAGGGAAAGAGGGATGACAAGTCTTTCCGAGAGAGTCTAGTAGACAGTAAGGCGAACAAGCATCGGATTGAATTGTGTTCCCATCCATCTCTCTTTTTTTTTCCTGATTCGATAAACAAAGCAGCAGAGTTAAATCTGCAAACACTCCTTGCAGGACATAGAGGAGAGCAAATGTCGCCTTATGCCTACTGCCTCGTGTTCAAAGGATTGGGGGATCGTTTAAACCATGGCCTAATGGGTTTACATGAAGTAAGGACAATATGTTCGCTTGCTCATAGAAGAAGAAAAAAAGGAATATTGAGACCGAAGGCAAGACAAGGAACGGTGGGCGAAGTTTTAGGGTTTTTTCTGATCTTACGTTTCCAGCAGCACTAGTCTTGACTTGGTAAAAGGAAGAAAAAAGTTGTGCTCAATAGAAAAACGAACCACTCTTTTTTAATGAAGTGCAGTTCCTTGTCGCATCTCCTTTTCGCCGTTTCCCTTTTTTTTAAAAAACGAGGAAACTAGACTTGCATACAATTTGCCTGTAATTACATCTTTCTGTCGAATGCAATTGCCATATCCCCTGCCCTTTTACAAACTCAGTCGTGAAGGGTGAAGGGAGAAAGGGCTGAAGCACCAAGAAGAATACGCCGAACAGAGGGAGAGAGTGGTCAAGCGCCGCTCTTGGTCAGGTCAGGCCCATCTTTGTTTGTGACGAGTCCAAACGCGGACTAGTCTGACCCTTAGGTAAGAGAATGAGAAAGTTCAATTGAAGGATAGAAAGAGGTGCACTCATGCATTTCGACGGGTTTTGTTCATATTTCGTCAATTGCAAAACTAAGTGAGAATAAGGCTCCGGAGAAGTAGGGGCGAGTGTTCTTGGTCGTGAGTGAACGAAGAAGAATGGCTGAGGGGATATGTTAGGTGTAGCTTTGGGAAGGTAAAACAGCTCACTGCGGTCATTCATTCTAGTAATAAGTTGGTGTCAGCCAGTCAGCTTGCTGTCCATTTCCTCACAACTTTCCTCCTACTCCTACCACCCTCCCAACCAGTCCAATCCAAAGTCCAGTCAATAATCCCCCTTCTCCTTTCCTTTCCCTTATTATTTCATCGATTATCGACCTTCAAGGGCCTAGGTTGGTCTTTTTTTCTTCTTATCCTTCATTCTTGTGCCTATGAATGGATATCAATGGAGTTCGTCCGTTTTGCCCTGTTGTAGTCCGTCGTTGTCATCATTGCTTCTTTCTTGACAGCAACTATCGTATATATATCGACAGCATCCCTCGTTTGCTCTGCCTTTTTTACTTCTTCGTTTTCTCTGTTTTCCCTCTTCTTTTTCCTCTTTCCTTTCGTTCTCTTGTTCTTCTCCTCGTTTCTTCCAGACATCGACCCTGGTTCTACTCTTCCCTCCACTTCCGCTGCATTTATTTCCTTCCCCATTTCCTCACTCGTTCTTCCCCAGTCCACTCCTCCGGTCTCTTCCTTCTCCTCGTTCGATCCTTCCTCTCACACTCACTGCAACCCCTTTACTTCCAACCCCAGAAGATCAACATCGACACATACCCTTCTCTTGACTGAATCAACTTTGTACGTCCTTCTTTCTTTTCTTTGTGCACAAGTACCAAAGACTTTTTTCCAAGCATCAACTCTGTTTTACTTCCGCGCATATCATTTTTTCTTTCGTATCACTTTTGTACCTCCCATCCATCTTGTGGGTGTGTGTTTGTGTCTGTGTCTGTTTTGTCTTTATGTGTGTCCCCTTCACATTAATCCTCCGGTCTTACTTTTTTGCACCCTCTTTCATACCCCAACACACTCATTCACTCACATATGGTTCACGCTACTGCACCTCTTTTATTTTTCCTTATCCGCTTAGACTACTTTCGCGTACACACACATCGCGCCTACTTTTTCTTACAGTCAGCTACACCTCTTTTTCGGCTCGTCTTTTCACCCCCCCCTTCCCCCCAGGAAAACAAGCAAGCAAACAAGCAAGCAGAGCCAGGAACAACAACCACTACACTACTCCAGTTCACAACACTCAACGACTCCTCCCTAATTTAATTCAACCTTCAAAAGAAAGTAGAGAAGTCACACAATGGGCAACGCCCTCTGCTGCCAAAAGGACGAGGACCCCAAAGACTTATCCTCGTCCTCCTCTCTGCCCAATAACGAGGTCCCCTCTCATAATAATAATACCCACCGCAACGGACAACCCTCGTCTTTGTCTGAGAAAAAGAATAATAACACCTCCTCCACTCAGGTCTCTTCTTCTTCTTCTTCTTCTCCCTACCAGCACAACCAACCTTCCTCTTCTTCTTCCCTCCACCCTCACCTCCACCCTAACCCTCACTCCCACTCCTATTCAAACAGCAACGACAACAGCCAACAACTCACTTCTCAACACCACCTCCT
>QZWT01000034.1:0-51876 GCA_004114315.1 Cochlonema odontosperma | reverse complement strand
CCGATCTGCCCTACCAAACACCCGTGTTTGCTCTGCTGCAGCACCCTGCCTCCACTCCCCTCTTCTTCAATACAACAGGAGTCGTGTCAGGACGTTGTCTCTGGTGGCGGCCATGTCGGCACGAATGCGTTCCAGCTCACTCTCTTGCGTGACACTGACATCCATCATAAGATACGCGATGTCGCCACGGTTCTCGCAGTACTGCTTTTCGACATTGTGTCCGCCGACAATCTCGTTGATACGCCGTAGCACGCCTGGCACGTTCCTATGGACGTGCAGTAGCCGAGCAACGCTCCGACCGGTTACCCGTAGATCAGCCTCGGGAAAGTTGACGGCGCCCAGGGTGGTGCCGTGGGTCATGTATTTGATCAGCGCGGTGGCCACCTCGATGCCGATGGCACGCTGTGCCTCCTCGGTGCTTCCGCCGATGTGCGGCGTGAGGATGGTGTTGGGACATTTTTGGAGCACAGACACAAAGCCAGCGCCGTTGGCAGCCGGTTCGCGGGGATACACGTCGACCGCAGCCCCCGCAAGGTGTCCAGCATGCAAGGCAGCGGCAAGCGCATCGACATCAATAACAGTGCCACGACTGGCGTTGATGAGAAAGCTGCCTGGCTTCATCTTGGCCATCTCGGCAGCACCAAGCATGTTGAGCGTGTCTTCCGTTTCAGGGACATGCAGCGTGACAAAGTCGGAGGCCTGCAACAGCTCGTCCAGGGAGGTGACTTGATGCGCGTGTCCCAACGGCATGATCTGGACCACGTCGTGGAAGAGGACACGCAGCCCCATGGCTTCTGCCATGACCGACAACTGTGTGCCGATGTGACCGTACCCAATGATGCCCAGGGTCTTGCCCCGAATCTCATAGCACTGCTTGGACACCTAGCGACGCGTGGTTGTCAGGGCGGGGTGAGGAAGCGAGGCGGGCGTGGGCGGCACCTTGTTCCATACACCGTCGTGCATTTCTCTATTCCGGTCACCAATCTGACGAGCAAGTGCCACCACATGAGACACGATGAGTTCAGCTACACTGCGAGAGTTGCTGAATGGCGAATTGAACACGATGACCTGTGGGGCGGGGGAGTGAGGTGGGGGGTGAGGAGAGGAGGGGGAAGGGGACAGAACATACCCCTTGCTGAGCAGCAGCCTCTAGATCAACCTGGTTTGTTCCGATACAGAAGCAGCCAACAGCCAGCAGTTGCTTCCCCTCCTGCAGGATCTGTGGCGTAAGCTGTGTCTTGCTGCGGATGCCGAGGACGTGAACATCGCGTATCTTCTCGCGCAGGATGTCGTCGGACAGGGCCTTTGTGTGTGTCTCAACGGAAAACCCGGCGTTTTCGAGCATCGCGACAGCAGCGGCATTGATATTTTCAAGCAACAGGATGCGGTATCGGGCGTTGGCGGCAGGGGAAGCGGCGGAGGTGACCATCGCGTGAGGAGGGTTTGCGTGTGCGTGGGCGGTGCGTGTGAGAAAGCAACTGCCACTATAGCGTCGTTCACGTAACACACCAAAGTGAACACACCGCGGTGGCACACCTTTGCATCCTATGTTTCATTTCTCATTGCCTACACAAATAGCCGTCTCTCTATGCACGCCGTTGGAATGCATCCGTTATGGATCTATTCTCTAGCCATCACACTACACCACATCGCACCACACACTGGTCCATGGAGGAAGACTAGTTGGGACGCATGTCACCGAACACCTTAGCACCGGGGATCTTTTCGAACTGAATCGGTACCCTGCTTGAGGGCCGGTTGGGTGCACCGACACCGAGGGTGGAGGATGTTCTTGGGGGCACACCCAGCTGGGCGGTGCCAGTTGGGGTAGCCTTAGCGGGGAATGGGATGGGCTCTGTCAGTGTCTGAGTGGTGACGGTGGTTGTTGTCTGCTTGGAGATCTGCGCTGTGTTGGCGGCAGCTTTGTTTTGGCAGCAGGTCTTGGGCGTTGAGGCAGCGGGGGGAGCGGTGGTGGGAGCGACGTTCTTGGGGATGCTATCGCGCACACCGGTGCTCTTGGAGCCTGTGCTCTTGGAGCCTGTGCACATAGCACCTGGTGCACACCAACCACCGCTGCCGATGGCTGATTTCTGGCTGGGGGCGGCGTGGAGGGGAGCGAGCAGCGCGAGCAGCAGCAACGCGGCGTAGATGGACGAGCGAAGGGGCGTCATTGCAGAAGGAACGGTGGCGAGGAAGGCGTCGTTAAGCGAGCGGAAGGTGTTGACGCGTCGTGAGAGAGCGGTGGGCACACAAACACAGCGGGAAAAGAGGCGAGCGGCGGCGAAGCGGGCAGGGGCTCTTTTATGCTGTGAGACGGTGAGCGAACACGTTGCTGATAGGACGCCCCCTCGTTGGCTCAACACGCACGTCAGTCGAGAAACGTGGTCGGTGGAAGGTGGAAGATGGAAGGAAAGTGGAAGGGAAGTGTAACAAGCAACAAGCGGTGTAACAAGCAGTGCAACGGTGCAACGGATATAGATGCTATCTTGTAGTGGTACTAACAACGGTTGGACACCACCACTTCCCTCTTCCGCTTCCCTCCCCCTCTTCCCTTCCCTCTCTCTCTTCTCCCTCCCTCCCTTCGCACAACGCTACCATCTGCCAGCAAACACAGCGTCGCCGTGGCTTAAGTGGGCGAGTAGCCAAGCCTTGCTCACTCTTTGTCACGCTCCTTTTTGGGTGCACACGTGGGCCACGCCACGCGAACAAACAGCGCGTCATAGACGCACACGCGCACAACCACTCAGCCAGCATCGACTGAACAAAAGAGAACAGCTACAATCAATCCTCGTTATTGACAATCCCCCAGTCATCGTCGAGACTCCCAGCGACTGCTTCCCCCGGCATCTGTATCCCGTTTCAGCACCGCCACACACCCCCCACGCACCTGGCCCTGTCTTGCCGCCATGCATAAACTGTAGCTGTGTGCGTGTGGCGCGTGCCTGTGCTTGTCGTGCTGCTTGTTCCTGTTGGCGTTTGGCTAGTGTCGCCACCACCACCACACATCCGTGTGAGACACACACTCAGCCACACCACACCACCCACCAATGGCCTCTGCAAACGCCTCATCCGGGAACCCGTGCGGGTCGTACACGTCCTTCGGGAGATTCGATCCAATCTCGTCGATATTAAGGAACGCCACTAGCTTAGCATAGATGTTGGGATTGCGGAACGCTCTGCTGTCTCGTAGATGGTCGTTAAAATGAATCCCCTGCTGTTTCATCAAAAACCCTTGCTCTAGCCTTCGCTGTGGTTGTTGTGAGAGATGTGGGCTGCCCCGCTTGAACCTGCCTGTATCTCTGGATCACACGGGCCAGTCGGCTGTGCCGGGATCCCCCAGCTATCGTGTCCAGCCTGGGGGGGTGGAAACTGCCATGGCCCACGGCCAGTGTCCCTCACGACACACTCAAAGCCATCACAGATCACACCGGTATCCTCTTCCACATCGGTTATGTGTGGATCCAACGAACGTGCCTCCATCCCCGACACGACTGACACCGCCGGCATCCCCGGCTCTGCCACTGCCATAGCCGTGTCCTTCACGCATGCATCTTCTTCCACATCGCGTGTCTGTGCCGCATGTCTGGCCTCTTCCTGTCCCTCTTGCGAGGAATCCGACGCATAGCCTGCCACCAAAGACATGCCTGCACGCGTCCCGCGCATACACGGCGTTTCTCACTCCAACGCATGCTGCGCTCGTCGCTGTCGCTCGCGTTTGCACTCCACCTCCTGTCTGCCATTGCGGTTCACTGCGATCCGCTCTCGCAGCTCCTCAACAATGGCCATACCAACAACTGGGCTGTGCTGGTAGGCGTCCCATCCCTCCACCACCACCCCCCTCTCACCATCCCAGGTCGACACGTCTAGATACTGGTTCAACTATCGACACATTGCCAACACCCTCTCCATCTACCGCACCGTCAAGCGTCTGGGCATCCCGGACTCTCAGATCATCCTAATGCTTGCCGACGACGTGGCTTGCAACGCGCGCAACGTCTTTCCCGCTACTGTGTTCAACAATGCTGTGCGCCAACTCGACCTCTACGGCGACAATGTGGAAGTCGACTTCCGAGGCTACGATGTTACTGTGGAAAACTTCATTCGTGTCTTGACTGGTAAGGCCTGTGTGAGAGAGAGGGGGAGAGGCCTTCTGCCCCTACCCTTTGCTCAACCCTCGCTACTTAGGACGCCAGAGCGATGCAGTGCCGCGCTCCAAACGGCTGCTCACCGATGAGCGGTCCAACATACTCATCTACATGACGGGCCACGGGGGCGACGAGTTCCTTAAGTTCCAGGATAACGAGGAAATCAGCAGCCACGACATCGCAGATGCATTCTCGCAGATGTGGGAGAAGCGACGGTAGTCCATCGTTAAACACTACCCGTATGTCACTCATGCAACACACCCGTGCTGGGCATTGTGTAGATACCACGAGATCCTGTTCATGGTGGACACCTGCCAGGCCAACACACTCTACACCCAGTTCTACTCGCCCAACATCATTGCCACAGGCAGCAGCACCAAGGGCGAAAACTCTTACTCGGTATGCTGCAGCCGTGCAGCGTGAAACCGCGCCCTCTTCTGACAACGTAGCACCATATGGATTCCGACATTGGTGTGGCAGTGATCGACCGGTACACCTACTACAATCTGGAGACCTTGGAGGGCATTTCATCCGGCAGCCAGAGAACACTGCAACAGCTGGTACTGCATCGCCATTGCCACTGCCACCACACTTCCCATCCTTACGCGAACACACCAGTTTGACACGTACGATCCTCACCTCATGGCGTCCACGCCAGGCGTGCGCGTTGATCTTTCCGCACGAAAGCCATCGCATGTAAGCGACATGGGTTTTGATGCATACTACCACAAATTAGATGCTGGTCACCGACTTCTTCGGTGCTGTTCAGCATGTAGAGCTCACTGCGTCGCAGTATTCGGTGCATAAGGCGGCAGCAGCAGTGACAGTGCCTGTAGCGCACACATCCGGATCTGCGCACCTACCGCCACGGAACTGGGCAACCGGGAAACACCCTCTTCACCGCGACATCCCTGCGCTGCATGCTGCCGAATCGCGCGTGACGGAGAAAGTGGCGCTTCTAATCACCAGTCTTCTGCTATGTGCGATTCTTGGAACACTGCGAGTTGGAAACAGGCACTCGTGACAGACAGCAACTGTACTTGTTGTTGTATAGTAGTGTTTTGTCTGGAAAGTAGTTTGCCCATAGTACAACGCAGTCGCTTGCTTCTCCTGTACTCCATGCTGCACTGGTTTCCCCTTTCACACCGCTGCTACGAGTAGACATGTGGGCAGCGTTGTTGCATGTGCTGAAACGGAAAGAATGGTTTCTTGGACAACAAGCATGTATGTCACCAATAGCAACACATAGTGCCACATTCGTGTGTGACCACACGTTTACACTATGTATCTATGCTCATCCGAATGCCTATGCATAGACACACATACGCGCACAAATAAAGACAGAAGGGGTGGGCAACACCATTCTATTCGATGTGTGCGTGTGTGCATCACCTAGCTGATAGCATTGCTGTGTACAACAACAGCCACTACCACCACCATCATACCCCACCTCAACAAAGACACAGAATCGATCAGTGGTAGCCGACCATACTTGCTGAACCCCCTCCCCCTATTTTCTTGCTGCGTTGTAGACATCGCTTCACATCTCTGTCATCGACGTGGTCAACGCGATGAGTGCTGCACACTTCCGCAGCGTCGCATCCTTGTCCAGACTGTTCACGTAGCTAATCCACCCACGCATCTCTCTCTTATCTTTGGACGATATATTTGTTAAATTCACGATGTCTGCCATATTCCATTCCGGCAACATAGGCGATGCAAATGGACGCATGAAAAGCTGATGCGACCCCTCTAGCTTCGGGACCAGGAACCGCGTGATGAAGTCGTCTGCACTGTGATAGCGATGCATGTCGAACGGCACATCCGGGTATAAAGCTGCAAGGTTGGCTACATCTTTCTTGCGAGGAGCAGCCAAGAACCGGTCCCAGCCACTGCTGTCTATATGCTCCACCAGTGCCACCGCATCTGGCAGCAGGAAGTACTTCATGTGGTGCACCAACGCCACTACAGACAGGAAGCCATAGGAGGTAGGCCATACATTGCCAAGCACCACTATCAACAGACGGAAGTTGGGAGGAACGGCTGTGGTGTCTATGTTGGTGGTGGTGGTGGTGCTGGTAGTAGCCATTGCTCTAGATGCTCTACTGCCTTGAGATAACCTTCTATTTGCCCCAGCAGCAACATACGCCTTGACAGAGGGAATGGTGTTCAGCAGCGAGTGCTCCCACCACTGCTCTTCTTTCTTCACCATGAGCATGATGAGGCTCTGTAACCAGGAATAGTCGACCGTTGTCACTTCCAGATGATGAAGGAACACAACGCCCAGCCGGATCATGTTGTTGGGCGAGGGGTGGGGGATGGCATCGCGATTCAGCAGCAGCACAAGACGACTGGAGTCAGAGTACTCTTGTGGATTGCTGGAAATGAAACGGGTGTAGGGATAGCTAAACTCGAAGAACGGCAACGTTGCAGAGTGTGGAACGAGCGGGCCATTCACGGGGGAGTGACCTTGTTCATGCGTCCTTCGGTGCTTGAGATAATAGTCGCGGTGTCTGGACATGACACGCCACAGCACTTCTGCCCACACATCTGGTGGCAGCTTGAGGTAGGCAAGCACGGTGGTGGTGACGCGCATGTGTTTGGTGTGGGGCTCGTGGATGGCGCTATCAAGGTCTCCGTCGAAGGTAGGGTCGATGGCGAGGCGTGCGAGGTGTTGGAGGTTGTCCATGGCCACAAGGTTATTGACCATCCCATGATCGTTGGACAGGTCAGCAACAACAAACGGGTGCCACACCTCGTATCCTTCTTTGTCGCGGAGGGTGGCGCCGTCCAGCGTCACACCCGCAGGCAGCGGGTACTTCAGGATGCGCTTGATGGCTTTGTTCAAACCTCGTCTGTCTGTGCTGCTTTGTAGAAGCTTGCGTATCGCAGCCACCCTGTCTGTGGGCAGAGGGAAGCTAATGTGGTGGTGCGTTGATGGGTCAGGCGTGGTGGTGGTGGCGGCGGCGACATCGTGGTGGTTGTCGTTGTCGTTGTCGTTGTTTATGTTTGCTGCGTATGTGTTGGATGCGGCTGTGTGATATAGGCTGTATGAGCTGTGTGTAGCTGTGGCAAACACCGTTAGCTGCAGCAGCACAAGCGTTAACAGCAGACGCATCGTAGCACAAAGAGAAGAGAAGAAGAGAGGGAGGAGAAAAGTAAACAGAGCGGCCATTCGCAGAGGGGCTTCCCAACACACCCACGTGGATCTGCTTCCCACACCATGGCTTGGGGTGCTCCCGCTCGCCGCTGCCGCCTTCTCTCTCCGCGCGTGATTGTCCCGCGGTTGCGCATCAGCAGAGAGGCTGGGCGGAACACTTCACCACACGACCCTTTCTTCCCTCGACTGTGTGGCCGTTTGCGGCGTGGATCGGCAGGGCGAACGATGGGCTCTCTTCTACTCTTCCCCTTCTCGTTTAGTTCTGTGTAGCAACATTAAATTACATATACTACTTATTTATTTTCTCTTCACGGACTACAAGGGGAATTAGCTCAGATGGTAGAGCGCTCGCTTAGCATGCGAGAAGTACGGGGATCGATACCCCGATTCTCCACATTTGTTTTTTACTTTTCCGGCTCAACGGTGCTGGTGAGACGGTCAAGGCAGTGCTGGCGCATCGCTAGGCTGCTGGAACAGGCGGCCTATACTTTTGTGGTTGGTGTGTGGCGTGACTTGCTCAGTGTTGGTGCGTGGCATGGCTGTGGAAGCAGCTTCGCCACCTCGACACAGGCGGGTGTCAACGACATGGAGGATAGGCATGTGCCGCAGTGTTGTCACATGTAACACCAGCAGCAGCGGGGAAAGGAGCGGGGAAGAGATGGGCGATAAGCAGCAGACACCAATCACTAGTTGTTTGCCAACTGGCATGCCCAAACGGGCGTAGTGCTGCTGCTCGCCGCCTATCTCTTCCTCGCCCCCACGCACTGCCACCGCCAGCATGCTGCTGCACCACACCACTTCCATTCCCATCCTTGTGCTCTGGCTAGCACTGCAACACACACCGCCCGTGCTTGCTTCCCCAGGGGGACAGACCACCGTTGCTGCATCTGAGCTCAACCCACTCGCCGCCTATCCACGCTTCACTCGCACTGTGCAAATAGTTGAGAATAGCGACAACAGCAATAGCAACAACAACAACGACGCACACACCATCATCCACGCAGGACCGGTGGCCTGCAGGGTGGTGGTCAAGGCGGTCACACGACCCACCAAGCTGGGCCCCCTCTATCACACAGTGCTGGAGCTTGGAGATGTCCTCACTAAGGTGGGTGCAGACGACAACCAAACCAGCCTCTGCTGACACCGTCCGTTCAGAGCCAGCAGGCGCTCAAAGATAAGAAAACAACGGTGCAGGATATCGTCAAAAAAATCCATAAGTTTACCGACACTCTGGATCCTACACTGGCTGCGCGCACGCACGAATCCCTGTCCCAGTGGAAGGCGCATTTCGAGTTTCGGATAGAGCAGCTTACCAGCCCTACCGCAGATCCATGCGACATTCTAGGAACTATGGCGGAGGATGTGGCGAAGTTGGCCCAGAACATGCGGAGTCCGCTGTTCCGCCAGAGCCAGCTGAATGGATGGTGTCCCATGTACACTATCAATGCCGTGCTTGGCGAGGAAGCGGTCCAGTGGGCAGACATGGATGCAGCAAGCGACCGTCTGTTCGGACTGGGTTCGGAAATAAGTCTAAACGTAGCGCTATACACGCGCATGCTGCGAAGCTACCATATGCATGTGTTTGGTGTCAACCTGAACAATCGTATGCATGCAGTCCATGCCCGTCATTCACCCTGCGTACTGTGTAGTGTACAAGCAGTTGGAGCCTGATGTGATGGGCTTGATGGTGCATGTTCCAGGCCATATATTCGCCATTGTGCCTGGCCCAGCCAAGGACCACACGCGGCTCACTGCTCCGCTCGATGGAGAGAGATTCTGGTGGGATGTCAATTCCTATTTCAAGCAGCCCAAGTTTGTCGGTACCGATGAACAGGTATGCATGTGTGTTGCGCACAGTGCTTTATGCCACCTAACTAGTACAGCTCATCCCTTACCTGCAAGATCTATGCGATGAGAAAAAAGTCAGGCTGTTCATCCAAAACATTTCCGTCGTCAAGGCGAAGGCGGAGAAGGTCGTCGTGCGGGGAAAGTTTGTTGTTGAACACTTTGTATCGACAACCGAACAGCAGGGTGCGTGGCCAAAGCATCCTATACTAGCAGCCAAACTGCCCCAGTCGGCATACCCTGCAAGGAGCCATCTTGAGGCAATGGAATTGTCTAAGGAGCATAAGCTGCCCATCCTGTGGCCCTCCACCGACGATGAGCGCCATGAGGCAAAGACATCTCCGACGCAGCTTCCTGCTTGGACCACGGATAGCCTGCCTACATCGGGATATGAGAAGCAGCTTGTATCTGGTTGCAGCACTCCGTCACAGCTCCTGCGGCAGTGTGCCCTGTTTGTCCAACTACTTTATGTGCTGTATCCTGCATGGGATGACAAAAAACCTGTAGATGTGCTTACGAAGAAGATACATGGCACAGGGACACAGAATACACTCGACCTGATCACCAGCAATGCAAAGGCTTTTGTCGAGAAATACTGCTCGCGGATGGATACAGTGCCGCAGCTGCAAAACCGGCAGCTTGCCAGTGCGCGCTGTCTCTTCTTCCAGGGCCTGGTGGACGACATGGTCTGGATCGCCCACATCAGAAACAATCCAAAAGCCTATCTTGGCAATAGATTGATACGGGAGGTGTTCATGAGCATGCATTTCAGCATGAATGCGTATCTGCTTACCGAGCAGGTGCCGGTGGACCGGCTGTCGAGCGGTGCGGTGGATCAGCCGGCACGTGATTTGGCGGTATGTGTGCGCCATTGCTGCCATGATCGCATACTGACACGCATACGAACAGGACAGCGTACAGTTTGTGGTATGCCTTCCCGTCTGTCTTCGCTTGTGTGTGTGTGTGTGCTGTAGGCTAACATGTTGTGTTGCGGTGCGATGCCAACCATATAGTTTGGCAAGAGAGCGCCACTGATTGCAGCACTGCAAAAGCTGAACACAAGCAATGCATCTGTAAGTGTGCACCATCATGTATGCGCCTGCTCATCCTGTTCGCAGTCAGAAGACTTGATGCATGCCATCAAAGGGCTGTTGGACACACATGCACCTGAGCTTGGATACATATCAGCATCATCGATTCCCGGTAAACCTCTGTGCAGGCATGTGCACTCCCTCTGACAGCAACAATGGACGACAGCTAAAAAACAAGAAAACTGCAAAGAGATTATTGGACAGATCAGGGTGTACGATTCGCAACTCGGCCCTCGCATCAGAGTGTTCCGACGCACACCCATTGTGGTGTTTCCGATAGGCGATCCATTCCTAGATCGCATACGCGTATGGTTTACCATTCAGGGAAACGTGGTTCACGCTGCGGATGCAAAAGTGGGTGCACACAGAACAGCTCCAGCTGATTGCTTTTAGAGAACTATAGCTTACAACTTCTCCCGCAATTTCTTTTACATATTAGCTCCAAGTGGATGGCATTGAGGCAGGTAGCGAAGCAGGTAACGAAGCAGGTAGCATATGCAAGGCTGTGAAACACGCTGTCGCCACTGATGCGTGGCTTTGTACATTTTTTGTGAGGAATAAAGGGAACCGACGATTGTCCCACGGGTCGTGTCTCGTTGTCCAAACAATAGCACAATCGCAGCATACCACGCCGCAGACCAGCATAGTCGGGTGCGAGCAGTAAAGGGCACACGAAGCAGTGTTCTTGCCCAAGCATGTATGCCATGCCACAGCCATTCAATAAGAAACAAGTGGTCCACGAAGGAATCACTTGCCCAGACATCCGCAGCAGCAGAATACGCGTTGTTGCACACAAAATGAAGGGCAAGCCGGAATCACGCCTGGGCTTTGTGTGTGGCGTCGGTGGTTGGATCGGAATTGTCCACGACTTCGTCGTAGTTTCAAGTCGCACCAGCCGACCCTCACCTTCACGCGCACTCGTTCTCACCACCGTCCCTCGCAGCCGTGTGTTGACATTTTACTCGTCACCATCTACTCGCCGCAACCGGATATTCTTCAGAAAACAGGCTTCAGCGATGAGCAACCCAAACAACGCACAACGGCTGCGCGCGTTCAACGTCGGGTCGGACTACGAGCTGATTGACGTGGTGGGCGAGGGAGCATACGGTACCGTCTGGTAGGCAATCCTGCTTTCAGCACGCACTGCTGAATCAAAGCGTGCAGCTCTGCGGTACACCTGCCTACTGGCGAGAAAGTGGCTATCAAACGCATCACGCCCTTCGACCACTCTATGTTTTGCTTGCGGACGCTGCGCGAGATTAAGCTGCTGCGTTTCTTTCACCACGAGAATGTGAGTCGCTCCTTGTGCGCTGCGTAGGCTCACTGCTGGAGCGCAGATTATTGCGATTCGCGACGTCACAAAGCCCAAGGACTACGACTCGTTTGCGGAGGTGTATCTCATCCAGGAACTGATGGAAACGGATATGCATCGTGTAATCCGCACGCAAGAGCTGTCCGACGACCATTGCCAGTACTTCATCTATCAAACGCTGCGTGCGCTGAAATGCATGCACTCGGCCAACGTGCTGCATCGTGATCTCAAGCCCTCAAACCTGCTGCTCAACGCCAACTGCGACCTGAAGGTGTGTGATTTTGGACTGGCACGTACTGCGCAGTTCGACGAGGCCAACAATGCCGGATTCATGACCGAATACGTGGCCACGCGATGGTATCGGGCGCCAGAGATCATGTTGACTTTCAAAGAGTATACAAAAGCCATCGACGTATGGAGTGTGGGCTGCATCCTCGCAGAAATGATCAGCGGTCGACCGCTTTTCCCAGGCCGAGATTGTACGTGTGCATGACGCGTTTCCGGGTGTATGCAATTGTTGATGTGTCGTATGTCGTGTGTCGTGTGTCTGTTCGGTAGATCACCACCAATTGACATTGATCCTGGACGTGCTTGGCACACCGACTATGGAGGATTTCTATGGCATTAAGAGCCGCCGGGTAAGTAGCGGCTTCGGTGGCTGCATGCTTGTTTGTTTGCTTGCTTGCCTGCTCATGCCATCACTGCCAGGCACGCGATTATATCCGCAGCCTGCCGTTCAAGAGAAAAGTCCCGTACAAGGAGATGTTTCCAAAAGCAAATCCGCTAGCGCTCGATCTCATGGACCGGCTGCTCGCATTTAATCCAGTGAAGCGAATTGTGGTGGAGGATGCGCTGGCCCATCCCTACCTTGAAGCGTATCACGACCCGGAGGACGAACCGGCAAGCAACTCGATCCCGGAGAACTTCTTCGATTTCGACAACCGCCGTGATCAGCTCACCAAGGAGGAACTGAAAAGTGAGTGCGCCCTTGACGCGCGTCTGCGCACGCACACAGCTGGGTTTCTGACGATCACGCGTGGCATCGCGGCTTTAGAAATGATCTACGACGAAATTCTGAAACCGTTTAGCTAGTCGTGTAGCGGATGTGAGGCTTCTCCCTCTTCTTCTTCTTCCTCCCTCCATCTCTGAAAGTGCAATAATTTAAACCCCATTACCAAAATGTATTGACAGACTATTCAAAACAACGAGATATAGTAAAGGAGACCACGTATCGCCACCACAACACGAAACTGCGAAGAAAAAAGACGGATATGTAAAGCACGCCCCTGTGTCCGCCTGCGCACACTACCGGGCTATCCGGCCGCCATTGTACTCTATATTCCCTCGGGCACCAAGCCGGCGTCCTCGACTAATCTCCGGAACTCGTTCAGCCGTTGCATGCCGTATCCGAAATAGTCAAAATCAATGTCCTGACGCCCGGCCTGTGTGAACCCCCACAGCGCCCAGTGCAAATGACTGGCCGGTCGGTACCGCGTGACCTCCCGATCCAGCTGGCTGATGCGCGAACTGATCAGCGCCTCGTCCCCCGCAGACGCCAGCTCTTTGTCGTAAGCGAGCAAGTAAGCGCGCAGGAAGCATTGTCGCTCTTGTAGCGTTGGATAACGCGCGGGATTCACAATATGCGGCTGGTCGCTATGGTAGTCCGCTTGCCATTCGCAAAAATGGTTGGCTATGTCGTATGCGCGTGGGTTATAGCCGGCATATTCAAAATCCACAAACATGATGGGCCGTTGTTTTGGCTGGCCGTTGGTGCCGACGGACGACGCCACATTCAGCTTTAGAATGTTTCCGTACTGTAACTGACAGGCGGTACACCCCACGGGAAATTGGCGTCAGCATGTAAGCACTGCCACGCTCCCCTTCCCCTCGACAGCAGGCGCTTACATCATTATGCGAAAATACAACTGGGGAGTGTATGCGATCAGCCCACTTTTTGAATGCGCGGGCTTCGCATTCCAAACGATCCAAATCCGCCTGTTCGCAATAATCGAGCTTCGCGTCTGTGTCAGTCTCTGATATTTTCACCAACATGTGTCGCGCCGCGGTGGTCCATTTCACCACCGACAGCCACCAGTCTTCACAGGACTCTCCCGCTGCCAATCCTCCCAGCACCTCGCCTCTTACGGTAGGCGGGTACATTTGCGTGACCTTCCAGTGCAGCTGTCCAAACCTGCGTGCAATCGCCAAGCTGTTCTCAGGTACACGCAGGTCGGCTGCTGTCAACGTGTCGCTGTCGAAATACTCTTCAAACCGACCGTTGGCGAAGCAGCCTAGCAGCTGCGGCACCAGTCGAAGCTCTGTGAGCCGACGCAGCCACATCATTTCCTGACTGCGCGAAAACAACTGATCGGCATTCAGACCGTACACACGCAGCAGCACTTTGTGATGCGGACATGCGCGTGCACGCACTTGATAGACGCAGTTGGTGAGCGCCCCGGAAAGCCGGGTCATCTCTATGCCTCCGTCGAAACACCGTGGACTCCACATGGTATACTGCTTCCAGGGATCAGGCACAAGTTCTTGCAGCAGCGCCAGTACAGCTGCCTCGAACTCGCGTTGCGGTGCGAGATGGCTGGCGACACGAGGGGTCAGTGGAAGCAGGTTCCGCGTGTGGGCCACATACTTTAGCCTGGTATCGGTTTCCGGGACTGGCGCTGAGTCGTCCAGTTCGATAGAACGCGACGTATTGGAACGCACAACTACGCCCAGCGAGGACAGCTCGTCTTCTACGATGGTGGAGTCCTTGCCGGAGCTGATGGAAGGCTCGGGTGAGGGCATGGCGATTGACGGGACGGGGCTTGCGGGCGTGGTAGGCACGTCTTTGACGGCTAGGGCGGTGGAAGTGCGACGCTTGTGTGACAACAGTGTTAGCAGCGAGCGTCCAAGCGTCATCGTCTGGCGCAGTGCGGTGGGAGTGGCGTTGAGAACGCGGGCGGTGGCGAGGGCGGCGCGCGTGGAGTCAGGAAGGACGACGCTAGCGGTGCAGCAGCTGCCCAAACACAGTATGAGGACACGCCCACCAAAAACAGCCGCTTCCACGAGGTGACACTAGAGCTGTAACTTCTGGAAGGACATTTTACTTTCTAGGCGAGCTGCACTTGTAATGGCAATGACGTGGGGAATGCTGTTTCGGGAGGCCGGTCGTGAATGTCGTTGTTGCTGTCGCTCTCGTTGCCGTCCTTGCTGCTGGTTCGTCTTCGCAGCATCGACAACGACTGGATCATTTCGATCTGGCCACACAGCTGCTCCAGATCATTCTGCAGACACAGTTCTCGCCACACATTGTTCTTCATGCGTTCCATCACTTTGTAGACTGCCGGGCTGTCGTAGAACACTTCCTCGTACTCCGCTACATAGAGGTGTTGCGTCAGTGGTGTCTCCTTCCACACCAGCACCCCACATACCAATCACAGCCTCCGCCACCGGTATCAGCACTGGTGCGAATTCCACATTGCCAAAGTAGGTGGCTAGGAAATTGAGCAGCGGCAGCAATCGGCTTTCATCACGACGCATGATCGCCTGTGATAAACCATCTCGGTGGATCAGATCCCGTAGCAGCGCGACCACTGTCGCTGGCGTTGCCTGTCGCGCCCGCCCTCGTTAGCACATGCGCACCGTGCAAGCACGCGGAGACAGACGTACAAGCTTCAGCGTGAAGTCCAGCGCTTCTCCGTATTGGAACTGCCGCATGAAGCGATCGTATTTTGGCACCTGTTTGGCACGCGTGCGCAGTACATGGAACGCACCAGCACTTGGCGCGCTGTTCACATCTTTCGACGACGGGGCAAACTGGCGACGGGATCCGCGTGGCGCACGGGTGGCTGTTGGAACGGGACGCTCGGACAGGTCGTCATCCTCTAGTGACGCATGGAGCGGACGCGCAGACGTGTCAAGCGGATCTTCGGCTGATCGGGCCTGTCGTTTTCGGACACTGACCATGCCGTTGGTCATTCCCACCACCAAACGCGTCATGTTCGGCTGTCATCGGTGTGTAGAGCGACCATGGTCAGCATGGCTGGAGGAGAGAGAGCGCGCGCGCTTACAGATACAGCCACGGACAGCACAGGTGCTTCGTACCGCAGTGTGTGTCGCACTTGCCAGTCCATGACGTCGTATATCTTCACTTGCTGGTCCAACCCGCCAGCCACCAGGTAGCGGCCATGGTCGGCGTCACCGCTGTCGCCCGACCATAGACAGGTCACCGGCTTCTGGTGACTTTGCAGGGTGGCAGCCAAACGGCCGGTCATCACATCCGTCACGGTCACCATGGGACCACCGGCTACAGCGAAAAGCGCACCACCTGGGAGCACTTGGATGGCTTCGACCTGGTGGGGGTGTTGTACTTTCAGCACGGCGTCAGCGCCAGCGCGACTGTCGTAGAGATGCACCAAGCGATCATAGCCACCGGTAAGGAAGAGAGAGGGGTGATCGTTGAATACAGCGCCGGCCCGAATGTAGTCCTAGTGCGTGGGGTCAGGTATGGCGTGTGGCGCGCATGTATGGCATACTGTGTGGTCGTGTGTTTCCATGACAACGGTCTCGGTTGGGATGTCCCATAACCGAGCTGTTCGATCGTCAGAAGCCGAGAGGATTTGCGTATTGTTTGGCATAAAGCGGGTGATATGCACAGGGCTAGCGGGAGAGCGCGCGGGTGTGTGAGTGAACTGCAGGAGGGGGATGCCTGAACACATACTGTTGGTGGGCGTTGAATGTTCGTAGAACAATGCGAGAGGTAGCATCGAACAGCTAATAGGCGTCGTGAATGATCGTTTCCGACCATGCCGTGTACCTGGATCAAGCCGGTCGCATCAGCGGCCATCAAGAGTCTGCCGTCGTGTCGGAACTGCGCACTGTATGCAGTCTCCTTGAACTTGGAGATGGAGCGTTTGACAGAGTTGTTGTATGTGCTGTAGATCTGCACGCGGGAGCTGCTGGTGACAGCAAGGTCGTAGGGCGCGGCCGGGGAGAAATGGCAGCAGGTGACCGCAGCATACTCTTTCAGCAGCACCGGCGACTAGGCACGCGATGAGAGGACGGCGAAGGAGAGCGCAAAAGCGTACTTTGAACTTCTTCCAGAAAGCGGACTCGGGTGTGGCGACAGGCGCTGGCTTCTTGGCGGCGACCACCTGGATGGGCTTGTAGCCGCTCATCACGAAATTGCGCTGAAGCAAGCCTGTAGCGTCGTTTTTTGTGAAAAAAATTGGCGCCACTCACAGCTATGAGCGCTGATCACAACAACTCCGCCTGCGTTGCATGTGCGCTGCCATAAACAACGCCGTTTCAACACACAGGACGATTGTTTGTTGTGTGTGTGTGTGTGTGTGTGTGTGGATGTGGATGTGGATGTGGATGTGTGGAGAGAGGCAGCAAACCACCTCAGCCATGGCATGTATTCGCTCTGCTCCATTACAGTTCAGTAGATGTTGGAACGGATGTGCTACACGCACAGCTTATGCGACTACTTCGTCAATGATCAAACCTCCGTTAGCTCAACGTCTGTGTTTCAAAAGGATCCACGCGACAAGCATGCTACCAGCCACCACACAGAGCGTAGGTGTGCATGGGGTGTGCGTGCGTGCAATGTTCAACATTTGCCATCAAGGTGCAGCACCATGAGGCACACCGCGTTGCTGGCAAAGGAAAGCCCTGAAGTGCGTTGTTGCTGTTGATCGCATCACTGCTCTACCACAAGGTGTATGCTAGCGAAACCAGCCGATCACCGAGTTCCAGAGAATGCTGTATCCACGGCAACACCACTTCCAGCTGTCAGACAGGTGCAAGCGTGTCTTTGCTCTGAGATGTGCCACACTGCCTTGTGCCACGCAACACACAGACACAGAAGTCGTGTGGATCCACGCTGGCAGAGCAAGAAGCTGTATCTGTGTGTCGTTCCACGCCAGCCGTTGATTTATGCCAACCATCGATTGCGCCAAGCCATTCCAGCCAACGGCAAGCGGGTGTTGACGGCGGCGTTGACTACCGCGTGCTGGCGGGTGACTGCATCGGCGGCATTCTCTAGCTGCAGCCAGCTTGCTCGTCTTCGCCATGTTCTACCGCGTTGCCACCGCCCTCGCCGGGCGATACATCACACAGAAGGCAAGCATGCTGCGCCTCCGCTTCCTCACACCTGCGGCAGCTGCTCCAAAGTCCTGCTTTCCATCGGTTTGCTGCGCGCACCCATCAGCATGTCCAGCAGCTTGCTGAGCACGGTGAGCGCCTTCCCCCGTGTCTGCTGTCAACTCACACCATGCAGGCACAGACACTTCCCACCGCCTAAAACAGCTGCAACTGACGTCGCGAGCAGAAACATTCGTTCGCGTGTTCAAGAAGATGTTGCTGGATGGGGTACGGAAACGGGGGATGTAGTCTCGCTGAAGAATCTGCATCAAGTGTCTACATTTCATCCCCCATCACCAAGACTGCATTACACAACACCCCACACCGTACTACGCCAGCGAAATGATAAGCGCGAGAAAGAGAAGCACCACCAGTAGAATGATCAGCACGTAGCACATCGTACGGCCTGCTTGTCGCTGGTAACGACTGGCCACCAACACCTCGTCAGCCCCTTTGTTCAAATGCACATTCGCAGTCGTCACATTCTCCTCAATATTATCTACCACGTCAGCCACAGTGAACTCCTTTCGCATCCCCGCCCACATGCTCTATCTGCACACGTACCAAGCATGGTCTGTTGTTCGCGCACAATCGTGCCCAGATCTCGGAAGATCTCGTTCAGCTCAGCCACACCACTGTGAATCTCGCGAATCTCCGTTTCTCGTTCTTCGATTAGCATGTCATTGTACTCCATATCGTTTTGCATATGCTGGAGCTCCACTCTGTACGCGTCAGCAACCACACCTTGTATCAGCGCACCAACGCACCAGCACACACACACACACACATACCGCTTGCCATGACTCTCCAGTAGTGCTTGGTGCTCATCGGCATCCTCATCCTCCCTGTGTTTGTTAGCCACCATGCCATTTCACAGACAACGCACAATGCCACCGCCATTGCTTTGCTGGCTTCCGCTCGCCGCATCATTTCCTTGCCACGTTCCACCGCTAGCTTCTGCACTTTCTGGTACTGTTCCATCACTTGGTGGAAGTCCTTGGACAGCTTCTGCTGCTCCATCCTACGCTGGCGCTACACCGCACACACGTTTAATGGTGTGCACCACGCCAGACCACGCCACACCACACCACACCACACCTACCACCAACAACGGCTGGTCGGTTCTGCATTCCGACAGTGCTCGGATTTGCGGTCCAACCCGCGAGATTAGATCGTTGGTCTGTTCCGTCAGCTGATGACTGCCACACCGTCCACGCACATTCACGTCAGCGCGGATCAGCACCCACGCCCCTCACCCACCCCAATCACCCGCACATACAGGCGCTCAGTCACACGCTTTGTGTCGCGTGCATTGCCCAGTGCATCCACAATGCGCCGCAACTCAGCCACATTGTTGGTCACCTCAAACACCTGGCGAGACACGCGATCCAACAAGCGGGTGTATTCCTGATCCGCCGCTGTGGAAGGCACATCAGCAACGCGCCTGGTCCACCCAGCATACAGAAATCGGTTTTCTTGGGTGGGAACGGACTGCGGTGGCTGGTCTCGGACGAGAGGCCACGTTCCAGATCGAGGAAGGACATGCGAAGCGGAGTTGGGGGGAGGGAACTGCGCTCGCTCTGACAATCATAGCGGCGCAACGAGTTACCCGTTCACGCCAGCATACACGCTGCAACAACAGCACACGGCTGTCCAGCAGCAGTGTAGACAGCAAGACGGAGGTAGGTGTTGCTGTGAGTGTGTTGGTGTTGGTGTTGTTGGTGGTGTTGTTGCTGTTATTGGTGTGGTGTTAGGCAAGAGGCTGTGCTGTAGAGCTTGTACTCTTGTGCGTGCACGCAATGGCGAAACCACGCCTACTTCCTGTGGTGCAGACATACGCACTGAGCTCTGCAAGAAGGACGGCAGACAGTGGTGATGAGCGCAGAGCTGTTTCCACGTCAATGGAGAGGATGGATGCAATGCACCACGCACACGCCCTGGTCTGGAACATTTACCACATGCTCGCTGGAATGGACAAGCCATCACAACCTTATACGCTGCTCTGTTTCACATGTATTGCTATGTGTGTCAGGAGTAGAATGGAACGGAATGGAACAGAATGTGTTTATCTGTTTGTTAGCCATACATCCACACATCCATGCATCCAAACGACTGCCATTCCACATCATGGCAGCATCAAGCACTACGCTGCTGCAAGTGGTGATGCGTGATACCACCCGCTGTTTGCATCCCACCGCTTGCATCCACCGCTTGCACGCCTGTTGGCAAGAGGAAGCCGGTCGTGGCCGTGGTCGTAGAAAGTTTGGGAAATTCACGCGTTGGCCAATCCTCCTTAGTTCGACATCTCAGCGGTTCGCCCAGGTTGGTGCCCTGTCCTCGCTTCGCTATTCAGCCGCTGGTAGCTTGCATAGCAAGCAGAAAACAGCAACATGTCTACGGTGATCAAGAACGTCGATATGTCGGACGAGATGCAGAAGGACGCCGTGGATTTCGCAACGCAAGCGATCGAGAAGTTCCAAGTGGAAAAGGACATGGCCGCGTATGTGAAGCGTGAGTTCGACCGCAAACACAATCCCACCTGGCATTGTATCATGGGGCGGCATTTTGGCAGCTACGTGACGCACGGTAAGCGAGCGCGTAGCAGTGAGCGCATACACTGACGCATGGCTGATGGGACGCGTACAGAGACCAAGCACTTTATTTACTTCTACATTGGGCACATGGCAATATTGCTTTTCAAAAGCGGTTAGCTGTTACAGGAGCGCTTGCTTTGTGTGGAGGAAATACAGGATGTGCAGTATTAGCGGTGATTCAAACGGCGCGCTGTAACCATTTTGTCTGCAGCCATTCTGTCTGCAACCATTCTGTGCACTTGGTCAACGCGATCACGGTGTGCAACAGACCACATCCCTTTCATGCTACAGCGCGGGTGTCTCGCTCTATCTCAGCAGCGATAATACTGCATGCACATTCGTCTCTACCAGCCGAACGGTGGAGACTCAAAAGATGCAGTAGTACGCGAGGGATACACGCGTTACACGCATGCTACTTTACTGTTGTAGAGTGTTGCTGCCACTTCACTCGTGTGGACTATGGTGCTCGGTTAAACAGTGGCAGGCTTTGTCGCCGAAGATTTATCGTCTATCCCTTCTTCCGCTGCATATGGCTTCTTTGTCCGCCAGCCCCGCATCTTGTCCATAAGATAGCTTTTCTGTTCACGCTCTGCCTTGCCGCCAAAGTCGTTCTCCTTGTCTGGCACGGGAGGGAATATGAATTCCTCGCGCAGACCAACAATCGCCTTCTTCCATCGCGGCTCGCGATACTTTCTACCTCGGTTGTCTTTCCGTTCTCTGCCAAGAAAGTTGACGGTCCGGATGTCTGTGATGTCGAGCTTATAGATGGAGGTGAGGTAGGAGTGCAGATCCAGCTTGTTCATCTGCGGTGGGATGCGGAATGCCACCTGGTTTGGGGGCAAGGCAGCAGGCGCAGCACTGCGCAGAATGGCAATCGTCGTGCTCGGCAGATAGACGCTCGCACCGCCGACCAGAAAGCGGCGCGGACACATCGCGACGTTTTTACGAGAAGTGCTAGCAGTCCGCGCGCATGGAGGATTTGGTGTTGCAGCTGGCCACGTCGTTCGCCGATGTCGTGCGCGCAGTGTCGGTACGCGCCGCCGCAGAAAGAAGCGTCATGGAAATAGAGAAACAAATCGAATAGAAACGACGTGGCCGTGATGGAGCAGGTGGTCGAGGCTAAAACGCGTGGCATGGTGCGCTCACACGCAACAGTGCAGTCGCCTTGCTGACGCGCACCGGCAGATCCGCGCTGCTGAAGGACTGCTGCTGGAGATCACCGAAATGAAGTATCGTGTGCAGCTCCGGGACACGTCGGCACTGGCTTCGCGAGAGATGACGCGATGTGGGACACTGGACCAAGCACAAGAACAGGCGGTGCAACAGATGCACAACACCCTGGACCACATGGACACAGAATGTGCAGTGTTGTATCGAAAACTGCTGGCGCTAGAGCGGTAGTAGTGCTGGTATGGGTGGCTAGTGCTGGTCCTGCTCGCTCCTCCATCACTGATCATGCACTGTATGTCCGTAGTGGCATGCTGAACCGTAATAGTGGCATGGCGATGGTGTTGTATTGTGCACATCATACACTTCTTAACGTGTATCCACAACGAAGAGTGCCATAGCGATCGACGATTGTTGCCCGCAATGGTGGCGATGCATGGTGCAGTTGTTACAGCTGCATCCTTCTTAGTTGTGCGTGCTGCAAGTGCTTGTATGCTGCGACAACGCAGCCCCTTTCAGGCCTAGCAGCTTGGTGTCATGGCATAACATGGCATAGCACAGAATGACAGCTGGTCCTTGCTTGATACACACACCGTGGCAATAAATACACAACACACTCCACTGGCCATACACCTTTTTAAACTGTATCGACTGCAGTCGAAAGCATGTCCAAGCGGAGTGAGCAAGGGACACGCATGCGCGGTTGTGTCCACTATCACGAGCCGCATTGTTTCGAAACACCACAAACACGCTCACGCGATGTGGACGCGTGGCTTCCTCCGGGGCCCCACTAGCAATGCCTATCTGCATCGTCCAATGATCAAGCAGCTTCTCGAACGCTCACAACCGCTGCAAGACACGCGCGTGCGTGGCTGGGTACGCTCGATTCGTCGCCAAAAGAATGTGTGCTTTGGTGAAATCACAGACGGCTCGACCCTCCAGGGTCTCCAGGCTGTTCTGTCTGTGGACGATGCGCAGAAGTACGTGCATACTACGCCTGCCGCACCCCTCTCTGCTGACACTTGGAACGATCAGAGTCAACATGGGCGCGTGTGTCGAGCTTTCAGGAGAGTTGGTGAAAAGTGTGGGGAAGGAACAGAGCTTTGAGCTGCAAGTGCGCACAGTGTCTGTATTGGGGACGTGCAATCTGGAGGTATAGGCCGGTGTGCTGCATACGATGACACGCTCGCTTCTACGCCAGGAGTATCCACTGCAGAAGCAGCGGCAAACGCTTGAGTATCTGCGCGATGTGCCTCACTTGCGTGGACGCACGCGAACACTCGAGGCGTTGCTACGTGTCAAGAATGGTATGATGCGCAGCATGCACGACTTCTTTGCGGTAAGCAAGCCAATGTGTGAGTGTGTGAGTGTATGTGTGAGACGCATCGGTGGTAGACACACCATTTTCTGCTCGCACAAACACCCATTCTCACAGCCAACGACTGCGAAGGTGGTGGGGATGTGTTCCGCGTGAACGACACCCATGCAACGGACAAAAAGCCATTGGAGTATTTCGACCATCCAGCCTATCTTACCGTGTCCGGCCAACTACATCTTGAGGCTGCTGCATTGTCACACACCCGGGTCTACACCTTTGCACCTGCGTTTCGTGCAGAGTACTCGAAAACATCCCGACATCTCACCGAGTTTTGGATGCTGGAGGCGGAGATGGCGTTTACGCAGTCGCTGGACGACGTGCTGGAAGTGGCAGAGAACTTGGTGCAGACCGTCGTGGCTGAGTGTCTGCAGCAGTATTCACACGAGCTGGCCTATTTCGACGCGCTTGCTCCTCACAGCCTTCTCGCGCGACTAGAAAGCACGGTGCGCTATGGGTTTGAACGCATGAGCTACACGGAAGCCATTCGTGTGCTTCAGCAAAGCGGTGTGGCGTTCGCGTTTCCTCCCGTATGGGGCAAAGCGTTGAAGAGCGAACATGAGCGCTACCTGACGGACGTGCACTGTGGTCGCCCGTTGTTCGTGACCGACTATCCAATGCTGGGAAGACCATTCTATATGCGACAAAACGACGACGGAGAAACGGCAGCCTGTATGGACCTGCTGATGCCTGGGCTTGGCGAGTTGGTTGGCGGCAGTCTTCGCGAAGAGCGGGCAAACCAACTCAACAGTCGTCTGGAAGCTACCAACATGCCTTTCGATCAGCTGGGCTGGTACACGGACCTGCGTCGCTTTGGTGGGTGTCCCCACGGAGGCTTCGGTCTAGGATTTGAGCGCTGGGTGCAGTTCGTCACGGGACTCCACAGTATCCGGGACATACCGCTGTTTCCGCGATGGACCGGCTCCTGCATTGGATGAGACAGCAAGCAAGCATGCACCTGTATGTGTGTATGTGTATTTGTAGAGTAATAGAAGGGTGCTTTCTTACAAAGGACACAGTGCTACAACCTGACTCCTCAATCGCATGTGGAATGCCGTATTTTATCGTATTCGTGTGGAGTGAGCGATGGAGAACAAGCAAACAACGGTATGGACTAGAATACATGATCACCGTCGCACGGCATATGCACAACAGTTCTTTTGTCGGACGAATGTCTTAGCATCACGTTGCGTGAAATGACAGAAGTGCCAGCTGATGCTTGTGTCAGCTGAGAGCATAGTGTTTCCTTTTGACAGGCTTTGCCGTGGGTATAAGCACAACGTCGTCCTCTTCGTCTGAAGCAGCTTCAGGCGGAAGGCGTGACTCAGGCGTCTTTAGCATGTGGGGAGCAGGACGCGGCGATCTGTTGTGACTATCGAAGAGAACGCGCAAGGGCACTGTTCGTTTACAGCCGCCAACAACAATGGCAGAGCCTGTGGCAAGAAACTCGACTTCGGAGGCGGATGAGAAGTGGGGGTGGATGAACGGATGGCGGAGACCATCGATAGGGGTCACACGCGAACACGGATCCACTGCCAGCAGCCGATCCAAGAAGTCCACAAAAGGTATGTCTGTCGTCTGCAGCTGGTCACGCAGCATGGTACGCCGCCACACGTATGCGCTGGATGGTAGAAATGATGGTTACAGCTGATACGTAGGGGCAGTGCGCTTACGCTGTATACGGATTGGTGTCAGTGCAATGACAGAAACATTGTGTTTGGTGGTGCATGGAGCAGGATGTGAGGTACTTCCGCGCAGCCACACCGGGAGACATGG
The DNA here is from genome assembly GCA_004114315.1 of Cochlonema odontosperma. Taxonomy (NCBI): domain Eukaryota; kingdom Fungi; phylum Zoopagomycota; class Zoopagomycetes; order Zoopagales; family Cochlonemataceae; genus Cochlonema; species Cochlonema odontosperma. The sequence continues at coordinate 27,273 of QZWT01000034.1, read as the reverse complement.
GGTAGCATCCACGCCGTCGAAGGATGTCTTGGAAAAGCTCTTGCGCATTTCCGCCGATGAACGGCTTGTGTCCCGTCCATAGTTCGTAGATCACACAGCCTAGCATGTGAGAGGCGCGGGGTGTCTCCGCCTGTCGTACCAATGGACCATGCATCTATGGGCACACCGAACGGCACACCAAGCAACACCTGTAGGCGTGGGGCAAAGAATGAGGTGATGGGTGTGATGGGTGTGATAGGTGTGACGGGTGACTACCTCTGGTGCACGATAGCTTGGTGTTTGGATATTGAACTGATCGAAATAGGTAGCCAAGTGACGCACATCAACCAGATTTCCGAAATCAATGAGGGTGATACGATCACTATCGGCTGGCAGAGGGGGGGAGAGTCAGGTTAAGCGGGGGTAGGGGGAAGGAGCAGCATGCCTTCCTTGAGCACATTTTCAGGCTTGATATCCGCATGCAGATATCCCAACGCGTGTAGCCGACTAGCAGCAACCAGCAGCTGGAAGGCCACTTTACGGACACGCGACAGCCGGTGGTGATGCTGCTGGTGGGAGGGCGTGTGGGGAGGCAAGTCGAACATCGACCGGTGCAGCACACCACCCATGATCGGTGTGAACGCGAGACACACGCATCCGTCGGCGGCGACGAAAGCGGTGAGAAGCCGGGGGAGGTAGGCGTGTTCGGGTCGACAGTGCTTGGCAATAGAGCGCAGGTGTGTGATCTCCTGGAGGGTGAGGGGGGTCTTGCGGGTGTCGCGAGCGTACGTGCACACCCAGCGTGTTCCATTGCAGGGCCATGACTTTCAACGCCACACACTGCTTACCGTGCAAGAAAGTGTCGATCGCTAGGTAGACACGCGAAAAGGCACCACAGCCGATAAGGCGGACGATGCGGTAGCGCTTCCCCAGGACAGCATCCGTCTCCAGCACACCGTCGAGAGGCAGCGAGGGCGGGGAAGCAGGGAGGCAGGCGGAGCGAGGAGAGGCAGGCGGTTGCGGGATGGCGTGGGCGTAGAGGCGAACAAGGCCCAAGGTAAGCTGCGCCGTGCGATTGCTCTCGGCTGGAAGCAGCCGTTTCATGTGACGGCAGAAGGCAGCGTGACAAGGGAAAGGGGCACGCGCGTCAAGGGGGCACGCGTCAAACAAGCACACGCGTCAAAGCGGCACAACGGAGGCGAATTGCTGAACGCGTCTTTGTGTGCAGACAAGCGAAGGAAGTGGCTGTGGCGAGCATGCGTTTGCTGAGTAAAAACACACGCAGCAACGACACACAGCAAAGCTGGTTAAACAATACACCGGTTATTTCCGTAATGTTCATTTCCGTTGTGTTTATTTTCATTGCGTTGCGTGTGCGTGTGCATGGTGTGGGAGAACAAAAAACAACACGCCGCCACCACCGCGCCAAAGTGTTCTGCTTGCCTTCGTCGCGCCATGCCACGCGTTGCTGCGTGCGTGCCGCTCAACGACGCCGTCGCCGCTGTGCATTTCTGCCGTGTTATGGTGCCGCACACGCAACCGACGCGTCGACTGACGCCTGGCAGCGGCAATGGCTGCTCACGCCCCAGCTGATCGTGGCGCCGGTGGCGGCTGCACGCCTCCTCCATGGCGACCAGCTCCTCCTCGACGACATCGACGGCTGCTGGAACACCACCGTAGTCATGCAGCGTGCCTTGTTGCCGTCGCGTGTCGACAAGGACCGTGTCCTGGAAGAAACTGTCATCTTCACCCGTGATCCCCATACCCGCGAACGTACCGTGCCACGCCTTCACTCGCACCCAGCTAAACACCCACGCGTAGTTGCAGTGCAGTGCATTCCGCTAAACACCAGCGGCATGCCGGCCACTTCCTGTGAGGAACTGCCCTTCTACTATCCAAAAGTAGGATACACCTATCCTGCGCATACCTTCGCTCACACTCCGCAGGTGGCTTCGTTCACATACAAGTTTCGCGAGTCCGATGCCACCAACACACAGCAACCGTTTGGATTGCCATTGCCACGTGTATCTGACAGTAACGAAGCATCGTAGCTCACATCGGAATCGACTACCACTGCTTTCCATCCACATCGCCATCCACATCGCCATCCACATCGCCATCCACATCGCCATCGCCCCCTCCTCCACACACGGTGTGTCGCCATTGCACACACCTCACAACGTCTGACACTCCCAATTTAGCTGGCTATCCTCACCCGCCTCCTCACGCGTCTGAAAACATTCTTGAACAACGCTGCCATCGGGTACATCCAGAAGGGAAAACACGACCAGCTTGTGTGCTATCCGCACTACGCCGCCCTCTACCTCCGGCTCAAAACCACCCATGCTCACACTTGGGTCAGTCAGTGGTCTGAAAAATCAGATCCCATCAAGTCTGTTTTCGAAGACATAGCCATCACCGCATGGCTGTCTGCCCTATGGCTGCAACAGGCACCTCCATTGTACACCCCCTTCCCTCGCACTCCTCCACCACCTCCTCCACCACTCACAGTTGGCCGTAGATCCGGTCGGTTCGTGGATCTGGGATGTGGCAATGGCTTGTTAGCACACTTGCTGGTGCAAGAAGGCTGGCAGGGTGTGGGCATTGACGTCGCACGACGCAAACTATGGTCGCAGTTCACGGGCACCACACTTCTTGCCGAGCAACTAGACCCACGCACATGGCATGTCCCCAAAGACGTCGAATGGCTGATCGGTAACCATGCAGACGAGCTGGTGGTGTGGATTCCCATCATGAGTGCACTCGCCGGCTACCACACCAAGTAAGCAGGCGTGCCACATCCCTACCGACTGACTCTTCCTCAGGTTCGCTGTGATTCCCTGCTGTGTTTACGATCTGGACGGAGCACGCATGCTCAAGCATCGGACACGCTCGCCACACACCACCCGCTATGCCGACTTTGTCGACTATGTGAAGGATATCGGAAGCATGTGTGGCTACGTGATGGAAGAGGATATGCTGCGCATCCCATCCACGCGCAACATCGCTTTGGTGGGGAGAAAGCGCACCTTCGTGCAAGGCAAGTGTCCGCCCCCTCCCAACGCACACATCCCATACCATCGCCTAACCCAGAAACAGGCAGCGAGGAGGAAGCACGCGTCCACGAACGCATTCACCAGCGCATAGCCGCCTTGTCGACCGTGCGTCTTCGCGCAGCGCATAGTGAAACAAAGACAATACACTAGGATGGTGGACACGGCTTCTCTCCCCCTACTAAACGCGTGGTTGTGCGTGCGTTGGTCTTTTCGGCTGAAGCTGCTATAGCAGCAGCACCACTTTTTCAGCACTACACCTGTTTCCCGCCGTAAAACCATGGCCGGCGTTGGTATCCCCATCAAGCTGCTGCACGAGTCGCAGGGCCATGACATCACACTGGAACTAAAGACCGGACAAACGTACCGAGGCAAACTGGTGGACGTGGAGGACAACATGAACTGCCAGCTCCGCGAGGTCACGGTCACCACCCGTGATGGACGCTCCTACCAGCTGGACCAGGTCTACGTGCGAGGCTCGCATGCCCGCTTCTTCATCGTGCCCGACATGCTCAAGCACGCGCCAATGTTCAACAAAGAGAAAAAATCCAAGGGTGTCGGCATGGGCCGAGGCAGAGCGACGGTACTGCGAGCACAAGGTAGGCTTGTCATCGCCAGCACGCTTGCACAAGAGCACACCCGCTGACGCTGTGAAATAGCCTCGCGTGGACGAACAGTGCCACGACCGATGATGCCGCCGCCCATGATGCCCATGGGGGCAGCTGGACGGGGATTTTCAGGGCCACCGCCACCGATGCCTATGGGGCGTTAAGCGGCGCCAGCCATGAGAGATATCTGTCATTGCAGTGGAATACAGAAACAGGCTTGAAAATAAAAACATCATACAGAGTGCACAGATGGGTGCCATTTTGGACATAGTGTGGTCAATACATTTGCCATCGTGGACTGATGTGGGTCGACGTGGACGAGGCAGCCGAGGCATTCACGCTATCCACCACCTACCCGCGCAGTCAGTGGCTACTCCCGCGTAAACGAACCAATGGCTTTATTTGCCATAGACTCGCAGGCGCGCGCACCACATCGCCGTGTCTTCAATGCGTCTGACTCACCATCGTTTGGATTTGCCGATGAACGAGACACAGGAAGTCCACGTAATTCATCCCATCGCAATTTTTGTCTTCTGTCATGATGTTGGCGAAATCGACCTCCCACGGATCAAGCTGCTGGCGCACAATCCGCAAAGCAAGAAAGCGGCCTGGACGACGCGCTTGCGCTGCCATGATGCTGCCGCGCACCTGCTTGCTCACACTGTTCGACAGCTCTGGCAGCTCTGTCTGTCGTCGCGCGTCAGTCAGGCGAAAGAGAAGCCCCGCCAGCACATACCATCGCCGCATCCACCTCTTCGACTGTCTTCACGCCGAACACTGCCTCTAAAAACGCGGTGGAGATCTGGCGTCCAAGCCACAGGAACATCACTCGGCTGTTGTCGACCACGTATGCACCAGCCGGGTCCAGTCGGGTGTAAGAGGTGCGGATGAGCGGTGCGAGATGCACAGAAGCCTGTTTGTCATCCTGTTCCGGCTGGGAGGCGCGTGTTAACGCGTGTCACCGCCACTGTAGACACGCCGCGGCACCTACTGTGTCCGGCAAGTCGTGCAGCTGGCCAAGCCGGGGGTAGAAGAGGCTCACTGACTCTGGGACGGATATCCCTTTTAGCTGGCGCATGGCATGCACGCGCATATCGATCGTGACATCCATGCCGCCACGCATGGCCGGTGTCTTCAACAGTCCGAGAATGGTCAACGGAAACAGTTTGAACGTTTCCGGCAGAATGAGCTAGCACAATGAATGAGCAGTGCCCATTGCCACACGAAATAACGACGAGGCACTCACTTGACCAGGCGAGGTGGAGGAGGCGCAGTGTTTGCGATAGGCAGACAACACCTTCACGCAGCGATCGGTCAGCTGATCTCGCACCTGCTTCAGCGGCGCGTTCAACGTTTCTGCAGAAGCTGCTTTTGCCAAAAAGTTCATCGTAGTGTCCAGCTCGGATTGGCGGAACACTTGCTGGATGTTGGTGGTTGCTGGCAGACTGATGTTGTGTACGCGGATACGCCGATCGCCCGCTGCCGTGGTGTACAGCACTGCGCACTGGAACCCGACTTCGAGTCTCTCGTCCAGCTTCTGATCGTACACAAACGCCACGGCCACTGTTGTGGACGAGTCCAGGCCAGCAAGCGCCACATCAGTCACGTTGCGCATATGGATGTTGCCATAGTGCTCGCTCACGCGCAGACCTGTGTACAGTGTCAGCACCAGCACCAGCACCAGCATCAGCATCAGCATCAGCATCAGCATCCTTTGCACAGCCACCGCATTCCTTTCCACGCGCAGGATTACCGTCAGAGCAGCGGATGCGCAGAAGACCGTCGAATCCGAATTGCCGGTGCAGAATTGCTTTCACCTCGCCATGCAGTCTCGCACCATCACGCTGCGCCTGGAACTTCGGATAGAAGTATGTTTCGCCACCGGTCATGCTCGACAGCATGCCTATATAGGAACTGAGAAGGGCTGTGCACGCGTGTACGCTGACCGATGGTTGCAACGTCAATGTACGCTTGCGGAAACAGGAATAAATCAATGGAGATCCCGGCGTCGACGCACTGCTCGCCAAGCTTGGTGTAGTAGGTGTCTTGGGGCGTGTAGAGGGTGCGCTCCTTTTCCGTGTTGAGGATGGTGACATCCTCGCGCGTCCGCAGTGTTCCCGGTCCATAGAGGGGCAGTGTGGTGAGGAACATCACCGCCTTGCCGCCATAGTTTTTCTACACATGCGCGCGCGCGAGCGAGTGAGGCGGGACACAGTGGTGCCGCTGCGTTACCAGAGCCTGGTGGACACCTGTGACAGCGGCGCCAAAAGCAGGATCCGCTGTGCGATTGTGCTGAAACATCATTGGTATTGCGTCAAGAAGTCCCTCAATCACCGTCCTGGTTGTTGGGTGAGCACGACAAGGGGAGGGGGAGGGGGAGGTGACAAACAGACCTGGATTCAAACGGGTCTACGAGGAAACCCTCGCTTATAGGAACAAACATGTCTTCTACATCTGGCACCACCAGCATCTGTGCTTGATCCAGATCCGCCTGCAACGCGTGGTGAGAAGGAGGAGGAAGAGGAAGAAGAGAACTGAAAACATACTGCCAGGTTGTAGAAGTGCGCGCTTCGGTCAAACGTGATGAGCCCGATCTTGATGTTTGCGGACAGCGTGGTGGCATGTTCTCCGTACAATGCTTCGCGGATAGCGATGGTTGCTTGGTGAGCCATGCCGCTTTGAATGGCATGCCAGCTGACATCGATGGCGAAAACGTAGGATGCTGCAGAAGGTTCTCGGTTTTGGAAGTCCTTTGGATGCGTAAGTGGGGGGAAGGAGGGAGGGAAGGAGGAGGAGAGGGCACCTTGGTGGCGACAAACTCGACTGAGCCGTGCTTCAACTCAAGGCGATAGTCTAGATCCATGCGTCGACCATTCATATCCAAATTGCAGAAATAGGGATCAGGAACTAGTGTGCAACACCACGATGAGTGTCCATGCGAGGGAAGGGGAGGGGCATACCCTCGTTGCTGAAGCGACACAGATTGCAGACAAACTTACGCCCGCCATCGGTGAAGGTGACGAAGGGATTGATGTAGGCTTTGCAACGCGTGCAGCGCACAGGGCCTGCTTCACCAAAGTCTATGATAGGGATGGGGGCCTGTGCGAAGCGAGTGAGGGGCAGGTGCGCGACGGTGACGCACCTCGTCGGACCGCAGCTCGGCAAGCGGCTGCACCACCATGGCCAAGGGGATCTCTGATGTGGCCAGTAGTTCTTCGGTTGTGGGGACATTGTACATTGTCATACGCACAAACTTGGGATTTGATATTCCCTCGTCCACGGCACGGAAGTCGGTGCTGGCAAGCGGCACCAAGTTGCGCGACATTGTCCCGAACACAGCTGTGTCGTATGCGGCCTGATCTTGGCTTTGCACAGACACCGGGGAAGGGATCTGGTTTGGATCGATTTTGGGGCGTGGTGCTGCTGGCTGAGGTTGTTGCGGATGTTGCGGATGTTGCTGGTGGTGTTGGTGGTGGTGGTGCTGGGGCTGTTGGGGCTGCTGGTACTGAGGCGGTTGAGACTGCTGTCTTGACGAGGGAGGCATGTGCTGCGCACCGTAGGGCATGTGCTGGGGTGTGTGTGCAGCAGGGTTCGATTCAGCCTGCATTGAACCCGGATGAAACGCAGGCATGCCGTTTGTGGGGGGCATGGTGCCGGGCTGCAGTGGTCGCCCGTCTGGACCAAAATCATAGACGCGTTTGCCACGCACACTCGCCAAGGGAGCAGACTAGAACACAGGTGGGTGGTGGGTGGATTGTGTGGGAGAGGCCAAAGCGCGTCACATACCCCTGAAGACGCGGGGGGAGGCGACAGCGGCGAGGGCTGGCCCAAGTGCATCTGGTGCATTTGGTGTGCCAGCTGTGCAGCTCCAGACGGCTGTGCGCTTGCCATGGGGTGGTGGGTGGCAGTGTTGTGCGACGGGGGCAGGGTGCTGGATTGCGGCGGCTGAGGAGGATGGGCGGTGGCAGGGGTATATGGAGGACGCATGGTTGCTTCTGTGGTGAGGATGAGGAAGTGTGGGGACATGCGCTACCTGCACCCATTGATTGGGGGATGGTGTGGGGGTGGTGGACGGGTGTGGCGGCGTAGGAGGATTGTCCGGTGGAGTGGGGGGCGTGGGGATGGGGGCCTGGCTGTGCCTGCGGTGGTGATTGTCCACTTGCTGGTGGTGGCAGCGTGTGTCCACTTGCATGTGGTGGCGGTGGCTGTCCGCTTGCCGGCGGAAGTGGTTGGCTGGTGGCGGGGTGGTGGCGTGGCGGTGGCGGCAGCGGCGGTTGTTGCATTCTCGCGGTTCACGTTGGGACGTTCCTCACTTTCTCACTGCGCGTTTCCACACCATCGTGTGGATCAGCACAACCGCCAACATCCACATAAATACGAACACAAATATGAATATAAACACACTTCATGGGGTGTTATGTCTGTGTTGATGATGTTTGTGTTGTTGTATCTTGAAATCCATCGCTTCCACTACTAACACACAGCAGCACATGCACATCCACACTTGTCTGCATCACGCGTCAACATAGGGCCATTCTGCTGCATCTATACAGCCACGCTCATATGCATGCACACATACACACCACTTGCAATAACCATGCTTTGGCACTGTTCTGCATCTGTGGTGGAGGGGTGAGCAATGTCTGTGACACACACCTATTGCACCACACCACTGCCAGCCACCATCCGGTGGTCCACCTGCAGCAGCAGCAGGACAGCAGATATGTGCACACCCGATGATGCACTATCACCACCGCCCTGGGCCACACGTGTGTATCAGTTGTATGCACATGGCAAAGACAGGGGACATCCCTCTTGTGAGAACAGAGACAGGCACGCTACAACAGGAACAGGCAGTGGACGGTGGAAGGGTGTTTGCCCTTGTTGCTGCGGAAGTGTGCAGCACTCACCACGCTGACGACAAGGATATGGCACGATGTCGACAAAGTGGCAAAAAGGATGGGGCGAGGTGTCGGCCACGCAGGGAAAAGGAAAAGGGAGGACGACAATGCTGACAACGCAGCAGTAAGCAAGAGGGCTCGCTAAGAGTGATCGACCCTGCGTCTTCGTGTGGATGTGAGGCATGGTGGCTACCGTTGTGCGCATGCATACATATAGAACAGAATAGAGTAGCATTGTCCATCCGTCTCTGTTTATGTGTATCTATGTGTGTGTACTCTGCCTTGAGGCATAGATGATTGCTCGCAATGCAATGCGGCACCTGCTCCTCATTCATTTCGTACCGGTGTTCGACCGTCCTTGAGATTGGCTGAATGTTCGGTTTGTAACACTTGGTTGACGGGAAGTGCGAAGCGAAGGCACACATAGAGCGATCGGTATGCCGTGTTGTTCGTCGAGTGTTGTTCTCAGGCTGCGCGTTCATGAGCGCCACAGCACCCCTCCCACCGGAAGAAACAGTGACGCGCGTTGAAAGAAGCGGGATGCAAAGCCGCCAAACATGGCGCGCACAGCAGTGTCATTACAATGTGCATTTTATTGTGAGGTTTTCGGTGCAATCGAACAGGTTCTCAAAAGCGCGCCCACTACAGCTCGATAGGCACCTGCATTGGATCCTATACACGCAAATTAAAGCAGAAGCAACGGGGAATTACCTGGCCCGCCTTGATTGCGGCTGCAGAAGGCATTTTCTCCACACGCATCTATCAGTGCGGTAAGTCGCTGAGCACCTCCAGCACTCCCTTACCAGCTCGGAGCAGTAGGAGACCAGAGGATCTTTGCCAAGCGCTGCAACCGCGACCACAGTGTCTTCGCCTACAATTGACTGTGAGCATCCATGATGACAAAAGGGCAACGCACGTGTATAGTAGGCGGTAAAGACTGGGTGTTCGTCACCCTCATGGAAGATAACGTCCTCGTAACCATTTCCATTGCCGCAATAGCGCAGACTCTTGCCGTACGACACCTGAACATCGGCGTTACTATGCGCATGCTGTGTCGGTTGACGTACTGTCCAGAAGTAGGGCACTTGGTCAAACACAGTGGTGTTCCCGGCAATTGTTTTACCCACACTTCGACCTTGATTTTGAGCGACAGCCCAGTGCTCGATACGGACAGGCTTGTTGTCCCTCAGATGGTACGGAAACGTGGCGATGTCTCCTACGCCCCGGCGTTATCCAACAAATGACACACGGCACTCACCAACAGCGTAGACATTTTCACTCCCTACAACACGCAAATGGCAGTCCACTTTCAGACTGCCATCACGCTCTAGCTCGAATGTGTCTTTGAGGAAGTCTGTGGCTGGTGCGACACCCACCCCTAGCACAACAAGATCGGACGGCACACGAGTGCCATCTTTCAATACTACGGCATTGACAAAAGCTGCATCCTCGCCTAACGGGTGGTGAGAAGTGGCTGGCGTAGCGCGCGCGCACTTGACGGCTCGAAATGCGATACACCCGCTTGCAAATGGAACCGAACGCCTTTGCTTTCGTGGAAGTTTTTCATCACTGTCCCGACTTGCATGCCCAAGACGCGTTCAAACGGTACCGCCTCCATTCCAATAACATGCACCACTGCGGATCCCACGAGCGTTGCTGCCAGCTCCATCCCAATGAAGCTCGAGCCGACAATCGTCACTTTCGGCTCAGTCATCGTGCTCAATGCTGTCGGGGTGTCAATGGGCATGTTGTATGCCAGCAGCAGGCATGTTACCTCGCGTGATGAACTCTGCATCGTGAGCTGAACGAAGCACGCAGATGTTCTTCAGTTCACTGCCGTCGATGGGTAGTGTTCTCGGCTGAAACGTGCCGCGGCCGGTTAGATGCGTACGCGCTAGCGTGTTGCTCGTCTACCTTTCCACCGGTGGCGAGCACAAGATGGTCATACGCAAAGGTCTGTCCCTCCTTCGTCTTCACGCAGCTCGCCTCCTTGTCCACTTTCGTCACCTCCTGTTCGCGCGAAGATCAGTGACAAAGCGATGCTGAAAGCGTGTGCACATACGGTGTTGAGATGGTACTCGATAGCGAGGGAATCGAAAAACTCCTTTCCACGAAGCGCGATTTTGTCGCAATCCACGTTAAGCGCCTTGCTAAGTTTTGTGCTGCGTACACGCGATCAGAGCTGAAGTGTGAGTAGACGGCGGTGCGTGTACCGGTCGATGGGCAGGTGGTCCTCCTTGCTAAGAATGACAATGCGACCAGCATACCCTTCGGTGCGCAACGACTCGGCAGTCACCAGACCAGCAGCACCACCACCCACAATCACAACCGTCGGACCTGTTTCCTGAGCGGCGACAGTGCAGGAGGGAGCACGGTTGTTGATCGTAAGCGCTGCAAGACGAGGGTGCGTGCGATGAGGATCAATGGGGGAAGGGGATGGGACAGCGAACGGCTTACCTTCCTGCGTGGTACGGATATACACGTCGTGTCCGCTTAGGTAGACGGTGAACTTTTGCAGCGAGTCAATCGCCGGGCCATCCTCTACCACACACGCGGCTGTGAGCCACTGAAATAGAGAGCCAGTGTGTGCGTGCGTGCGTGCGTATACACACCAATATCCCCGGATGCCGCATGAAAACAAGCGCCGTGCCAAGGACTAACGGTTGTCGACGACGGTTGTTTGTAGAGGAGCGTACCATTTTATCTTTCCGTCTTTGGACAGCGTTCCTTTGACCAATGGTGCCTGGTCACGAAGTGTGAGCACGGGAGGAGCAACAGGGAGCGGCTGCGAAGTGCCTTGTAGTGTGTGCAAAAGCGCGAGGTTGCATGGTAGTGGCCGTCCACGCGCGACAGCAGCACTTTGCTGGTGCCAACCTCGACTTCCTTCCTGCGCAAGGTGCGGTGTGAGCGCGGTGAAAGCAGACGAGAGGATGGCGACGGGGACGCGGGGAGAAACAAAGCGCGCGCACACCGCATACATTTGCCCATCCTGCAAGTCGTTATAGCTAGCAACTCGAGCTTCAATCACAGACATATCGGAGATGGTTGAGAAGCGCGACGTGGCGATTAGCAGCGGCGATTGACGAAGCGGCGAGGCGCAGTGGGTGAAGCGGTGAATCGACGAAACGACGCGATACTGGCTCACACGCCACGCGAGAATGCAGCGCACGCGGCTGGTGGATGCGTGCTGCCACCAGTGTCGAGAAGCATAAAGCGGGCATGTGTGGCTATTGCGAAGCAGTAGTTGTGTGCAAAGAAGCATTGGCGGCAGCAGCAGCTGTGCTCAGTGCGTTTGGAACGCTACAGAGAAGCAGTAGCACATACAAGCACCTTCCGTGGGCGGACACGAGCAGCGTCAGTGCACAATTGACACACGCGTACACCACATGAAGACTTGACAATTGCACTGAAAGAGAAGTGTGCGTGTGTGTGTGCGTGTGTGTGTGTGTGTGTACAGAGACGTGATCCCGTGTGACAAGTATCGCAGTTGTGTTGCATCCGCCTCTGCACGCCACGCGACGTGTCTATGCTGTGTCACCTCCTTCGGCGTCAAACATACTGCTGCAGCATGCGTGTGGTGGTGCGCCGAAGAGCGATCTGCCGCCCATCCGTCAGCGCATACATCTACAACGCGCCGCCCCCGTCCACCGCCACCTCCATCCCCTTCTCCACATCCCCACGCCGTGCGTAGTAGCGCAATGGTATCTGCCATGTCATGCCGCGCTGCTTGTCGCCGCTCTCCTTGCACGGCTGGTGGATTGCCAACGGCAGCAGCCCGGTAATCGGACTAAGATTCTGGCACCTTCCACGGCCGTATAAAGGATTTTACGCCTAAACGCGTCCGACCATGTCGCCTGTCAGTTCTTTTCAGGCTTTTCCACCGCCGCCAAGTGAACGCCATACTCACCGCATTCATTCCGACACATGACGCAACAACAAGAAACGTTCGCCTTCCAGGCTGAGATCAGCCAGCTGATGTCCCTCATCATCAACACCTTCTACTCCAACAAGGAGATCTTTCTTCGTGAACTGATCTCCAACTCTTCCGACGCGCTCGACAAGATCCGTTACGAGTCGCTGACCGACTCTTCCAAGCTTGAAGGCTGCAAAGATCTCTTCATTCGCATCACCCCCGACCGCCAAAACAACACGCTCACCATCCGTGACTCTGGTATGGGTATGACAAAAGCCGACCTGATCAACAACCTCGGCACAATCGCCAAGTCCGGCACCAAAGCATTCATGGAGGCTCTCACCGGTGGTGCTGACATCAGCATGATTGGTCAATTCGGTGTGGGTTTCTACTCTGCGTATTTGGTCGCAGACCGCGTCCAGGTCATTAGCAAGCACAACGACGACGAGCAATACGTGTGGGAGTCGGCTGCCGGCGGCAGCTTCACCGTGGCGCTGGACACCGAGGGCGAGCGCATCGGCCGTGGTACCGCGATCAAGCTTTTCATGAAGGAGGACCAGCTGGAGTATCTGGAGGAGAAGCGGATCAAGGAGATTGTGAAGAAACACTCGGAGTTCATTGGATATCCCATCCAGCTGCTCGTGGAGAAGGAGGTCGAGAAGGAGGTGAGCGACGACGAGGCTGAGGAAGTGAAGCAGGACGACGAGTCCGAGGAAAAGGACGAGAACAAGCCCAAGATTGAGGAGCTGGAAGACGAGGATGAAGAGTCCGCTGAGAAGAAGGAGAATAAGAAGAAGACAAAGAAGATCAAGGAGATGGTCACCGAAGAGGAGGAGCTGAACAAGATCAAGCCGCTGTGGATGCGCAACCCGGAAGAAATCAACACCGAGGACTACGCAAGCTTCTACAAGTCCCTCTCGAACGACTGGGAAGAGCATTTGGCCGTGAAGCACTTCTCGGTGGAGGGCCAGTTGGAGTTCCGCGCCATCCTGTTCGTGCCACGTCGCGCTCCCTTCGATATGTTCGAGACCAAGAAGAAGCGTAACAACATCAAGCTGTATGTTCGCCGTGTGTTCATCATGGACGACTGCGAGGACCTGATCCCTGAGTGGCTCAACTTCGTCAAAGGTGTCGTCGACTCGGAGGATCTGCCGTTGAACATTTCGCGTGAAATCCTGCAGCAGAACAAGATCCTGAAGGTCATCCGCAAGAACTTGATCAAGAAGTGCATTGAGATGTTCAGCGAAATCGCCGAGGACAAGGAAAACTTCACTAAGTTCTACGAAGCGTTCTCCAAGAACCTGAAGTTGGGTGTGCACGAGGATGCGCAGAACCGCAGCAAGCTGGCCGAGTTCCTGCGCTACCACTCGACCAAGTCTGGCGAGGAGCTGACCTCGCTCAAGGACTACATCACCCGCATGCCCGAGAAGCAGAAGGACATCTACTACATCACCGGCGAGTCGAAGCAAGCGGTGGAGAACGCTCCCTTCCTGGAGGTGCTTAAGCGCAAGGGCTACGAAGTGCTCTTCATGGTTGACCCAATTGACGAGTATGCCGTGCAGCAGCTGAAGGAGTTCGATGGCAAGAAGCTGGTGTCCGTCACCAAGGAAGGTCTGGAGCTCGAGGATGACGAGGAGGAGAAGAAGCAGTTTGAGGAGATCAAGAAGGAGTACGAGCCGCTGTGCAAGCAGATCAAGGAGATCCTCGGCGACAAGGTGGAAAAGGTGGCAGTGTCCAACCGCGTGGTGGGCTCTCCATGCGTTCTGGTCACCGGCCAGTTCGGCTGGACCGCAAACATGGAGCGCATCATGAAGGCGCAAGCGCTACGTGACAGCAGCATGTCGTCGTACATGATGAGCAAGAAGACAATGGAGCTCAACCCCTCGCACTCCATCGTGAAGCGGCTCAAGGCCAAGGTGGCGGCTGACAAGAACGACAAGACCGTGAAGGATCTTACTTTCCTGATGTACGAGACCTCGCTGCTCACTTCCGGCTTCTCCATGGAAGACCCGTCCGGCTTTGCCACTCGCATCCATCGCATGATCAAGCTCGGCCTCAGCATCGACGACGACGAGGAAGAGAGTGTGCCAGAGGTGACTGCCACATCCAACCAGGCGGGCGACGAGGATATGCCAGCGCTCGAGGAGACAGACTCGAAGATGGAGGAAGTAGATTAGAGTGCGGGTACTATAGATAGAGATGATTTGAGACGCGCGCATGTGTACGTTGTGAGAAAGGGAAAAATAGCGTGGCGAGAAATGAAATGGTCTGCATGCATTGCTTTCACACCTATGCTATAGTTGACGTCGTTTAAACTGCAACTTTCAGGCAGATGGTACAGGAGGTTCGTCAGATGATAATGCGTCGAGAGGTTGTTGTTCTTGTTCTTGGTCCTGTTCTTGGTCCTGTTCTTGGTCCTGGTCCTCCTCCTGACCCCCCTTCTGCTCCTGCTCTTGTGCCTGCTGCTGCTGACGATCTATGTTGACACGTTGCTGTATCTCGTGTCGCAACACGTCCATATTGTCACCCTGCAACGCTGACACAGGTATCACCGTCAACCCAACCGCGGAAAACTGAAGACGCAACGCGCTTAACGCGTCCGGGTCTGCTACTACTGCGTCTGCTTTGTTGAGCACCACCATTGCCGGCCGCTCCGCCAAGTCTGCAGCGAAGTTTGTGAGCTCATGGCGTAGTGCACACCAATCCTCCCACACTCGCCCTTCGCACCAGTCGAGAACGTAGATGAGCACACGGCTTCGTTCCACATGCCGTAGAAACGCGAATCCCAACCCGCGGTTCAGATGGGCGTCGGGCGCAAGTCCAGGGATATCAGCAATGGTCACATTCGTGTTGGTGATCACACCAAGATTGGGACGAAGCGTGGTGAAATGGTAGTCAGCAACACGAGGTCGTGCCCGTGTCAATGCACGCAAGAGCGTGGACTTGCCAACATTGGGTCGTCCGACTAGCCCCACTTCAGCTAATAAACGCAGCTCCAATACCAAACGGATCTGTTCTCCCGGTCTTCCGCGCGTGCAGAATTTCGGCGCGGGAATCAGGTTACTGCGAAAATGTGGATTTCCCAAACCTCCAATGCCTCCCCGCGCTACCAGCACACGCTGGCCTGCGGTGACGAGATCAGCCTGGAACGGAGGAGGACCGGGAGCAGGTGGTGGTCGTGGTGGCCGATACTCGGCCCACTTCTCCCATGCCTCAATCTCACCACGATCCTGCCAACCTGGCATCATTTTGTACTCAAGACGCGGGAGTGCCAGCGGTGTGTAGTCATCTGGTCGAAGTTCTCGTATTGTTGTTCCCACTGGCACCTGGATGCTGACATCCGCACCGTCCTTGCCGTGTTTGGCTTTGCCACGCCCAGGCGTGCCGCCAGGCGATTGAAGTTGCCGCGACAGATGGTATAGCGAATGGTATGACGCGTTACTCTCTACATACACGTCGCCTCCTCGACCGCCATTCCCTCCGCTCGGTGGACCGTTTGGACGAAACTTTTCACGCAGAAACGACACACAGCCATCTCCACCACTGCCTGCAGTGATTCGCAAGTGCTTTACGTCTACAAATTGTGTGTGCTAGCAGTTTAATACATGAAGATTGTGAAGCTAGCAGGTGCTGCAACGCGCACATACTTTCTGGCGTAGTTTGAAAAGCACGCTCCTTGTCGGCGAGACTAAGGGAGGCTCGACAGAGGGCGTGGGAGGGGCTGAAAAGTAGCGACACTGTTTCACAGCAATTCGGCAATGTCGCATGGTTCGTGCAGAAAGAAGGAAACAGAGGTTGCCACACTGCTCGACCAGCGTGACGGTCGTTCGCCGTTCGCCGTTCGCCGCTCGCCATTGCTTTTGTGGAAGCAAAGCAGTGGTCTATGTACTGATCTCTGCGGTGTAGAATGGTGTGTGCACAGCATTTGCAGCCGGCATAGGCTCTATTCGGTTTGCAGCGAGGTGTCTAAGACAGTGTTGGGGCAGCAAATAGGCATGGCCCTTTATGACACATCATCCGTGTCACTGGTGCTGGAGGAGCATCCAATGCGGGCAACTGCATCGTGCATCAGTTCCAGCTTGCACAGATTCTGCTGTATTCAGCGATGGTAGTTGAGCACGTTTCATTCCGCCAGCCCTACCTCTTGATTATGGTGTGTTTTTGTCGTTTGATAGAAGTCTTCCATGGGCCTGATGAAATGGCGAACTGTTTCCTCTCGGAAATAAGGATCCATCCATTGCACTTCCGGAGCATGGCGATCCTGCTGTTGCAGAAGGTAGTATAGATTCAAAACCTGCAGTATCCAGTCCGCCTGTCGATCCTCGAACTCTTGCAGCGTAGGACCGATGCGAGGCAGCACTTTATCGCAGAACCGAAACAGCAGCACACCGAACCTTTGTGTGAACAGTTGGCGAAACAGCGAGCGCTAATCCTGCGTCAGCCACGCAAAGTTCTCGCTGAAACCTGGGCTGGTGCGCGATAAACGGCTTCCTGAAGCAGACCCACTGTGGCCAGCTGTGTGGATGTGGGTGTGATCTTATGGCTTTTCAATGGCTCTGGAATGTGTGTGAGCATATGTTCCACTATGTAGACACGCGTCTCGTCGTTGACTGTGCGGAGAATTCCAGCGAGACACCGGTAAGCGACAAAGCGAAGTTCAGCGTGTGGACATGCGCCAGCGAATTCGAGAACCACCTGTTTGTGAGAGTGCAGTGGGACAGAGTGCACCTTACGATGCTGAGATCCATCAGCGTTGTCGGATGCAGGGTGGAGAGCTGATCGTGCGGACTTTTCGCAGCCAGTTCGCCACCATGAGCAAGCCGATCCAGTGCCCATAGTAATAGGGTAAGGCTCGCGTCTGCACACCCCAAGTCATCTGGACTAGCACGGCATTACGACGTGTGTGAAGTGCTATCGGTACGATTGAAGAATAGTGGCAGAGAACGCGGCAGTTTGCGCAAACATCCATTGAGCACGATACACCAGTGCGATGAGGAGCACATTTCCAGTATGTTCCACAACATCTTCCCACACGCAAAGTGCTAGCAGTTTTGCAATTCCACTCGCCATAGATGTTCCCTGATCTAGTGTGTGCGTGTGTGTGTCCATGCTGGTGAAGCCAGAATAGGGCTTACCAGTGTTCTCTTGCAGCTGGATAAGCTCTTTTCGAACCATGTACGACACAGCAGACACCACATCTATGCCCAGAGCACGTACCAAAGCCTTGCACCGTTCAGTCCATCCGACAGACGCTGCAGCTTACAATGTACTTTTCCACGAAGCCACTACTCCGCTGGAGAGACTGTGGCGGTGCTTTGCTGAACTGTGGCACGGAGTATCGGGGATGGCATTTCCGAAGATACTCAGAGCCTACACGCACTTCCCAGCGATGCAGCAATAGAACACGCTGAAGAAGGGAGAGGATAGAAAGCATGACACGGTTTTCGGTGGCACCCTCGATGTAGATGCGTGGTTGCTATGCACTTGTGAAGTCGTGTCCACACACCTCTGCTCTTGCCTCGACTATAGAGCGGCATCGGGTAGCCAGGCTGCAAAGCGCTTCCACTGCTGCATCCAGAATAGCTTGTTCACTTTCTCGCCATGTTGTTCCGGGTACAGTGGCACTGGCAGCACACCTCTTGTCCCGCTCGTTTTCGAACACACGTATGGCGCTTTCTAAAGCACCCAAAGCTTCCACCAAGAATTCCGGATACTTTTCCGACATCAGCTGCAGCATCGCTGTCTAGCATTAGGCGGGAGGAGGAGGGAGGGTTGACGAGTGTGTAGCACTTGCCATTCGTGATCATTTCACAGCAGCACACATACTCAGCAGTGGCAGTTGAGAGCTGATGACTTTGCGTGTGCTCGTGACGTGCTGTAGCACTAGTGTGGATGGGTATATCATCGGTTTCACCATCAGCTTCAGTATCGGTTTCGCTGGAACACTGCTGCGGGCGTTCTATTGTCGTGTCCAGTGCGACATCCCATCGAATACAGCGCATATGATTCAACACAAGCATATGCAACTCTTTGGGTGAAGCAACACGAGATATTTCCAGCAACAGTGTGCGTGCAGCGTCGTGGGGCAACAGGGGAAACAATAGCGGTACCAGTTCCCATGCTAGTGTTTTGAGCAGCAACGACCGTTCCATCAGCAACATTGTGAGTTCACTTGCATTCTTCTGCCAGTACTCGGACGCATGCTCTCCCGTGAGGCTGTCGACGCACAGAGCAGTGACTGTACTCGCAATGTCTGGCGCAGTCTCCCCGTGTGCAGGCTGCGGATGGGTGTGAGCGCAGACGGGAGCAAGAGCGATTACACACTGACGAACGGCATGGACCAACGCGTGCATTGCACACACTCTTGTTGCTGGCGATGCGGCGCAGGCCGAAGAGGGATTGCGTTGCGGTGGTGGTGGTGGTGGTGGTGCGCGCGCAGAGTGGCAGCTGTGTGCGGTGGTTCTTTCTCGCGCCAAGCAGTAAGCACACACGGCCCACGCCTTGCAGTCTGTCGGCGGAAGGAGAAGCGACATGCGCTGCTTTGCAATAAACACTATTTATGCAACCACAGCTGTCCGTGCACTCTTTCCTGCTTCATGCTTACACTAAACGAGCACACGTCACATTGTTGTTGCCCACCTCTCCCATGTCTGCTCCCGCCTCGCCGAATTCCGATGTAGGCGTGGGTTTCCACTTCGCCGCTCACACGGAACAATTCAGTGCTTGGAAAGTGAATCCATCGGGTCATTGCGTGCGCTGCTTGCTACCAAGCTGCCCGACACACCAGTCGAGCGAGCTCCCTCGTATGTCCACCCTGCTGTCACTGCGCTTGTCGCTTCCACCCCTGCACACCCGTCTGGAACACAGACACCCTTGGATCTCGACGGTCTCTCCTTTCCAAGTATGTCTGCGGGTGTCAACGTGCGACACACACTCAGTCTCCCCTGATGGAACAGGCGTCGGTGCACGCGCGCGACGCGAGGAATCTGCCGAAGAAGCACGTGCACGGCTCGACCGACTGTCAGACGCAGTGAGAGTGCTGATCGAATGCATTGGCGAGGATCCTACGCGTGACGGACTACGAAAGACACCAGAGCGCTTTGCTAACGCGCTGCTCTTCTTCTCCCGTGGGTATCAGGAGAATGTGCAGGGTAACATGTCTTTGTATGCGTTGCCACCCATGGCCAACCAATGTAGAATTGATCAACGATGCTGTGTTCAACGACGACCACGAGGAAATGGTGATTGTGCGTGATATCGAGTTCTTCTCGCTATGCGAACACCACATGGTACCGTTCTATGGAAAGGTGAGCACAGAATGCGACTGCCGCGCGATGCACCGGCACACGCCATTCATCCAACACCTCTCATAGATTCATATCGGTTACCTGCCGCGACGCAAAGTGCTTGGCCTGTCCAAGTTGGCACGGCTAGCCGAGATGTTCTCACGCCGCTTGCAAATCCAGGAACGACTGACGCGACAAATCGCACAAACAATCATGGAGGTGCTGCAGCCGCACGGCGTGGGCGTGGTGGTGGAAGCGCGACACATGTGCATGGTCATGCGTGGTGTGCAGAAGATCGAATGCGACACGGTAACCAGTGCCATGCTGGGAATGTTCCGTCAGGACGCTAAGACACGAGAAGAATTTCTAAATCTTATTCGGAAGTGACATGTGTGTATATCTATTTGTACATCGAGTAATGTATCTTTGACGAACCGAGTACAGGCGGTTGTTGTTCCAGCATGCACAGCGCAGCCGCGACACGGCACAACCGCTGGTGCTATTCTGCTTCTCACCAATGTCCCTGCACCAGCGCGCTGCTGCTCACCCGTCTGCAGATCCGCGCCGTGCAGACCTGGTCGTGCCATTCAGCCTGCCGAAGCTAGAAACAGACAGCGAGGAGGTGGAGTACTATGGATTCCTGGGCCTTGTGTTTGGTAGGCTGCACTGCACCACTTGTCGATCTCCCGCTGCTGCTATTCTCACTCTGCGCGCGTTGGCAGGCTTGACCGGAGCATTGCTACGCGTATGTATGCGCGCACATCTACTGCTTACGCACACACCATCTCTAGCACAAGCTCATGTCCTGGGCTGGCCTATTCTGTTGTATTTTCGGACTATGGACAGAGAAGGCGAGCACGCGTGCATCCAACTCTGGTCTCTACGGATTCTCCAGTATTATGTTGCTATTCCGCTTTGTGGATGCGTGTGGCTCATTTCGTTAGGTTCTCCGTGCTGTCGGTGGTGCTGCAATATCTGCCGCTGATGCTGTCCGTGATGCAGCAATAAAGTTGTGTTGCCCGCTTCTTCTTAACGCTGCCACACCATGAGCGACTGGTGCTTGATTGAGAGCGATCCAGGTATGCTTCGCCCACCGAGCGCTGTCGTATTCATCTACCACGCACCGCTTCCGCAGGCGTGTTCACGGAGATGATCGGAAAAATGGGGGTGGAGGATGTTGAGGTGGAGGATCTATGGCATCTCGACCAGTTGTCCACAATGACGTGCGTTTCCATTGTTCACCCGCTCCACCGCTCACCACCGCCATCGCCATCAAAACGATAGTCATGTCTACGGGCTAATCTTTCTATTTAACTACACCGGACCCGCAGCCCCAGCTCCGTCACACGACACGCATACAGCCGACGACTACCCAGATGTGTTCTTCGCGAAGCAAGTACGCTTAGTCACGCGTCACGCCGTCTTACACATGCCAGGTTATTGAAAACGCGTGTGCGACAATGGCTATCCTGTCCGTGCTGCTGAACACGACCGACCAGGCCATCGAGCTGGGTGCGGCGTTGACCGAATTCCGCGACACCGTGCAGCAGTTTCCACCAGCAATGCGCGGTCTTGCCATATCCAATTCCGACATGATCCGAAACGCGCATAACAGCTTTAGCACGTAGTCGATGTGCAATCCACCATGTCCACTCACAGTCGTGATCGGTAGTGCTGATCCATTCCTCAGTGACCCACATGCGAAGTCAGCCGCGGGAGCAGACGACAAAGCCTACCATTTTGTCAGCTATGTGCCTGTGAACGGGCATCTGTACGAGCTGGACGGTCTGCGTGAGGGGCCTGTTCACATTGGTAAGGCCGTGCTGATAGTGCATAGTGAATACTGCTGAATAGGTTAGGACCTGTTGCCCCTGGGACGGACTGGACCACCGTGGCCAAAACGGCCATTCAGGCTCGCATGGGGCAGTGTGATCCTGCGGATATCTATTTCAGCCTGCTTGCAGTGGTGAAACAGCGTGCGCGAATACTTGCCGATCAATTAGCGCCGCTTCAACAGCAACTGAATCAGTTGCGCACCCAATCTGCGGTAGACCAGGTGCCTGTTCACGGCTTCTGAGTGGTTCGTGTAGACGCCGGAGAACGAGCAAGCGATACAACACCTTAAGGCGCAGATAGGTGAGCTACAGACGGCATGCGACAAGGAGCGGGTGAAACACCAGCAGTATCATGTATGTACAGGTGGTGTGCTGCACACGGCATAGCGCCTCACACAATGGCTTAGCGGAAGAACGAGCTACGACGCCACAACTTCATTCCGCTCATCCACGCGCTGCTCGAAAGGATGGCAGCGAAGAAAATGTTGGTACCGGCAACATAGCACGCTTCTTAGCATTCAGCCACCACTGTTGACAACAAGGAATACAAAGAATATGTAGAGTGAAGAGGTGCCAGCAGGGATGTGTGTGCGTGTGTGCGTGTGTAAAAGTGATGGCGTCTATTACAATTTATTGAGGATGCGATTCTTCCCGTCGTGCCAGCAGCTCAGTGACCGATTGTGCAGCTTGACCCAACACGCTGGTGATTGCACCGCCACCAGATTGTTGCAGCAGAGCAAGCAGCAATGCCTGCTGAGTCGATATTCCCGGCAACTTAGAGAGCTCGTGCACGCGCGCCGCAGTGACCAGTGTGCCTTCCATCATTCCAGCCAGAAACACCAGGCGTCGTTCACGCGACAGCGCACTGAGCAGACGCTCCAACGCAGCGGGGTCGGTGAACTGAGCAGCGTTCTCTTCGTGAAGTCGAATAACACAGGTGGGTCCATGCAGTATCGGGTTGAGTTGTCGATGCAGCGGTCGATTGCTGAGTCGGAGGACGGCACGAAGCACGCCCATGCGTAGTACCGTGAGTGTCGCATGATTCAGTTGAAGTACAGCACGCAAACGCGTCATATCGGCAACAGGAAGATTGTTGTGTTGGTAGAGGAGGAACGTGGAGGTAGAGGTAGAGGTGGTGGTGGTGGAGATGGTGGATACTGGCTCTGTGGCATCAGCCGTTTTCAGCAGAGGAAACATCTGTTGATACTGTGCTTGAAGATGTGCTTTGCGCAATGGAAACGGCTTTCCCGGAGGTCGACGCCGGAACACGATTTTGTTTGTGACAGCAGCAGGCGCTTCTGTGTGTTTCTGGCCAGCTGTGGGCCTTACAGCAGCGGCGGCGGCAGTAGCCAGCTGTCGACGGAAGGTGTGGCGGAGAAACAACATGCGCAGCGACAACGACAACGACAACGGCAGCGGCGCAGGCGGCGCAGGACAACGGGTGGAGGTGACTGTGACGCTTAACACCAAGCCGCATCCAAAACCCCGACCGTCGAATCTCGGTTAACCAGCTCGTGGTGCGTGTATAAATCCGTCTGCATCCCGGCACGGTGCGTGCGCATCCATCCGTTGACGCTGCAACTGGCCAGAATTCGAGACATGAGTGTGGCGACCAGGAACCCGTTCGAGTTGCTTTCTGCGCTGGACGATCCCACAGCTGTTCCCGCCGCTGACAAGAAGAGTACCACCGTTGCTACCGCCGCCGCCGACAAGAAATCTGGCATCGTCACTAAGCAGCAGCAGCAGAAGGCTAAGGTTGAGGCTGCTGCCCGCCCCGTAAAGCGCGACTATCCTCAGCGTGGGCGCGGTGGTGGTGGTGGTGGTGCGACCCGTGGTGCTGCTGCTAGTGCCGGTGCCGGTGCGTCTTCGCGGGACGCCGCCACTGGTAAGCCCGCCTTCTTGCGCAGCGTATCGGTAGTAACATATTGCATAGAGTTCAGTGCTGGCAGACCGCCAAGATTCCCGGCTGCTCGTGACTCCAAAGACGGACTTGGCCCACGCACTAACACTCGTGGTGCACCCCGTGGAGGCCGTGGTGGTCGTGGCGGTGGTGGTGGTAGAGGCCGAGAGTTCGACCGTCGCTCGCAGACTGGTCGCACGTAAGTTTTGCGTGTGTGTGGAACGCAGGCTCTTGCTGACGCGTCATGCTCTGTCCAGGGATACTGACAAACAGGTCACTCAAGGCTGGGGTGACGCCACCCAAGATCCAGTGGTTGGAGAGGCTACACCTGCTAGTGGGGACGAGGCTAAAGCGTATGCGTGTCTTTGCAACACAGCGTGAATTTACTGACTGCGCATATAGTGAGCCAGAAGCCACTGGTGCTGCAGCGCCAATCAAGGAAGAAGAACCCGAAGACAATGTCAAGACTCTGGATGAGTACTTGGCTGAACGGGCGGCTAAGGTCTCCTTGGCTGCTCAGCCAGAGCGTCGTGCTGCCACAGACGAGAACAAGCCGGAGGGTGCCGCACTTCTCATTAAGGAAGAGGAGGACTTCTATGTCGGCAAGGAGGATCGAAGCCGTGGCAAGGCTCAAAAGAAGAAGAACAAGAACTTCGTGGACATCGAGATGCGATTCAGCGACGAAGGCGGTCGAGGTGGCTCGCGGGGTGGCCGTGGTGGCCGCGTCCATGCTGGCAACAGCAGCGGTACTCGGCGAGGACACAATGCTGGTAATTTGATGAACGTCGAAGATCCATCTGCATTCCCTGTATTGGGTACGTCGTAGATCATACCTAGCGGAATACTATGAATCGGAGTATTTTTCACGATTTCCGTTCATGCTTCTGTTGTTTTCGGTGCTTGCGTGTGTGTGTGCGTGTGTGTGAAGCAAGTACACGTCTGTGCATCGTGGTGTCATTGCACTTCGCATATTCCCAACGAGAGAGCCATTGGGCGTGCGTAGCAGCAGTCTAACGCACACGCCTTACAGCTGCCCAGCGACAGTAGCTGCACATGTTGTTCTGCTTACTAACACGCTATGCATGCACTAGACATGCAGCCAGCGATTGTAGATCGCTCAACGCTCACAGCATTGATTGCACACACGCTCCACGACGCGGAATTCACCATCAGCGGGTATTTACTTGGACAGCCGCTCGCCAGCAGCCACCCCTCGACGTCGTACATGCTGATCCATGGCTTTTTGCCTGCAGAAAGGTCTTTCGGTGCTGGTGCGTTTGAGTAACGTGTGCAGAGACCGACTGGTGGGTGGTCTTCTTCAGCCTCTAGAATCCTTCGACACAGCATTGCCGGCGAACTGTGTTGGCTGGTATCGCAGGTGGGAATCGATCGTCTGCCCGTCTGCCCGTCTGCCTGTCTGATCCGCATCCGTGTCTGTAGCGAGGTGGAGGACCCACAGCGGCGCCCTAGAGTACGACGATCTGACGTCCAGCGACAACTTTTCCACCAGCACAATGTATGCAAGTCGCTGCCCTGTCGCACAAGCACGCTGCTGACAGCATAATATGTGGCATCCACGCAGCACAGAAAAGATGCCATAGGTCTTATACTGGGCACAACCACTGACGGAGCATGCCAGACATGCATCCAGTTCTTTCGGGCGACGGAATCTTCGTCATTACATGCAAACGGATCTGTACACAGCAGCTCTGCATCAGTGAAACTGATACCGCACACGATCCATGCAAGCGCGTGGACACATCCAGACCATTTGCGATCGCTTCTCCTTTCCCTTAAAGTAGATGCAGCAGCGTTTGTTTTGCAGCATGCTAACCCCCGATGCAGCTCGGTACACGCGAGTCGAGAAGCGAGTATGAAATGCATAAGGCCACAGAGGCGGAAGACGCGCGTATTGCCTACGAGCATTGGCTGCATCGGGTTAGCCGGTACGATGTTGCTGCGGTATAGCCCTTTCCACATCCTGCATGGGTGCACGCCGCTCTGTCTGACACAAAACGCTTTAGTTCGAACGCGCCATCGAGCAAGACCAGCGACAGCTCACGGTGTTAAAGCGCCGTCTTAAACAGCACATCTTTGCACAGATTTCTGCTCTGGAGCTAGCGCGCCAGGAAACGGAGCCTGGCGCTAGCGTGCGAGATATCCTTGTGCGTGTCTTTTCGGCAGAAGAATCGATTGGCGACATGGCCGTGAGCACTGCCGTGAACAAAGACAGCGGCCGCGAGAATGAATGCAAAGGCGTGAGCGAGCAGGAAACCATTGCCACGTCTCAATTACTGTGTGAGCGATGGTACCAGAGAGATGAGCGAGAGCTACTTGCGCAGGACGAGCTGATACTGGATGAGGACACGGAACTGGAGGATGACCGTGATCATGAATATGTTGTTAGCAATGATGCCAGAACCGAAACGCTTCTCTCTTCCGAAGCGCATCCGTCACACCACCACCATCACCACCATCACCATCGACACCACCACCACCATTTTCCACACCCGCACGCACACTGGCATCTTCATTCGCGCCTACCGTCACAAACGTTGTCACCGTCAAGTAAATTAGAAAAATAAAACAGCTGGTGTTTAGGCAGCAGCCATGGCGAGGTGTGGGGGACAGGGTGTTTCAGATGAGGTGTTTGGCATGTGTTGCGTGGAAGGAAGTGAGGCGAGGGAGTGGGCGAAAGTAGGTGCTGCTGCACGTGCTTTGTGTCACAGCATCGACTCCATTGGCAGTGCCTAGTGTGTGGCAACTGCACGCCTGCCGTTGTGTTCATTCGAGATGCAGCTCTTCATTGCGCGCATACCTTCGCGGGGCAGCAGCGAGTGCTCGCTCTCGCACCAGCAGTACACGCACTCACCAGTACCAACAATGGGAGTGCTAATAAACTGATTTTATAGTAGTTTCATACTGCCACGCACACGCGCACACTTCACATCCTACGCGCACCTCTTCTCGTAGTGGGTCAGGATGTGGATGATAGGATGATTGGACGACACCGCTTGGAAGCGCCTCTTTCCGCCGTTCTAGCGGGGGATGGATGTTCGGTCTAGGCTGGAGGAGGAGTGATCATGATAATGATCCGGCTGATAGTGATGGTCGTCGTTGGGACCTGCGTGCCATATGGCATCCTCGACAGACGCCTCGTACTCGTCACCCTCTGAGATCTGCGATACCACGGGAACAGCACGCGGACTGGTGCTGGCCATGTCGTGGGCACGACCAGACTGGCTGGGCGCAGTGTGGGCACGCTGGATGGAGGTGACACTGCCCATACCAACCGCACGCCGCACCCAAGGAAGCAGACTGTCACGACGACACCGGACGCCGCCAATGTCGACGGAAGTGTTCTGTTCACGACGACGACGGAGACGGGCACGCAAGCGATCAGCGGCAACGGCAGCCATGCCGAGCATGCCAAGGCCAGCCACACAGGCAATGATGATGACGGGGATCTGGAGACTGGCACTGGAGGCAGTGACCAAGGCACCGGACCCGCCGTTGCCAGAACTGTTGGTACCTGCATTCGGGTCTGGAGAGGGAGATGCCTGGGGAGTGTCGACGGGCGGGGGGACAGGGAGGGCAGCACCAAGGATACTGCTGCCATTGGCGATGGCAGAAGGGGCGATGGTGGCAGCCAATGCATCCGCATGTGCCCGCTGTGCCAATTGGGCAGAGACGCCAGCGACAGCAGCGACAAACCGTGGATTCAATACATTGGGGGCGGCTGAGGAAGGGAAGACGGCGACAGCACAGCATGGTCATAGCGAAGAAGTACAAGCGATG
>QZWT01000359.1:0-13227 GCA_004114315.1 Cochlonema odontosperma | reverse complement strand
TCTTCTGCTGGTTGATTGTCTGCTGCCATGCCCCTCGCCTCCATCCGCGCCCTGCTGCCGCTGGTTCTGCTGGTCACTGCCATGTCTGGCCCCAGACGCGACGCAGAAGCGCCCTTTCCTTTCACACAGACTGCATCAACACTGTTGTCACCACCACTCCGCATCACCACTGCCATATAGACGGATGAAAACACCCGCCGCTGCCTGCACACAGCCCGCACTTGTATAGCCCACTGCATGGCAGACCAGACACAGAGCACATCAAGTAGCTGGATGATGCAAACAACCCGCACTTGAACATGCTTGACGTGCTGATACATGTGCACATCACGTATGTGCACTCATCCCAATGCCTGGCATACTGTTTGTCATCCTTCGTGTGGGCCACACTGAATAGGAATAGTACGCTTGTACGCTTCTCACACACTACAGCATGCACTGTGCTTTATTCGCATCCACATCAGTGGCGATACGCGGTGGTGTGGGCGCTTGGGGTGGGCAATGCAACGAGGCGTGGGAAGAATGCTTTCGTTCGTGTGGCGGCAGTGCACGGAGGATTGATGAAGCAAGCGCACAGCCAATACAGCGCAGGACGAAAGTGCCGCTGTCAGCACGGCTATTGAGTCGCTGTGTTGGTGTGTGCCACCACCTTGGTCTTTCTCGCCCACCACCGCCACCGCAATCCCCGCTACTATGTTCCGCTACTACACTATTGTTGCCGCTGTCGTGCTTGCGCTTGTTGCTGCCGCTGCCGCTGCTCCTCTGCTAGTCAATGTTGAGGTGAAGGACAACAACGTCAATGCCCCTGTGCCTATTGATGTCAGCACCAAGAACATAGATGTCTTGTGATGCTGAAGTAAAGCGCAGCATAGATGCTGTACACATATATGTCAAAGGGTCTAGCACCAGCCTTGCCCTCCTTCTTTAGTTGGCGCGTGTTCAGGATTACAGTGCACATGCATGGGAGCAGAGAACAGTGTTTTCATCACAATGATGTGTACGTTTTGCGAGGTGACAACAGACGGCTGCTACACCGTAGTGGTGGCGGTGTGCAAGAGAGAGGACATAGCGATGACAGCATCCACTGTCTCGACATCGGTTGACAAGACAATGCACAGACATCCTGCGTGTGTCTCTCCACTTGCATACACTAGACACACACGCACGCTGGGAACTGGAACAGCGGCATCTGTTCCAGGCACGATGGATTAACTGCCACTGAATCTGCCGAATACATCAGACAAAAAACAGATCGGCTCGACTACAACACTGCTCGTCCAACCGCTTCTTTCCACTCGCGCATTCAGCCGCCGCCACGCCAACCGCCGCCACCGCCGCCGCCACCGTCCTTGAAACAAGAGACAAGGCAGCACGGTGATGTTGCTGTTGCTGCTGCCGGCGTTGATGATGAAAGGTGCGCGTGGAAGGATAATGGCGGGAAACGCACTTGCGTCGTTCTTCACGTTGCTCACAGTTGCCATCGCAATGTTCCGCTGCTCCGCCCAAGGTGTGGCGAGACACGCGCATGCCTCGCTAAAAACACAGCGCTAGTTGTTGCCGATGGGCGCACGAGGATTGCTATGCACTCGCTAGAGTTCGACGCACCCGTGTTGTGGAACTCGCTTGGAACACGCGTGCATATCACTGCTGCAAAGCAGCCTAGTGTCTCGAAACCACAAACAGCGCCGTCGCCGCCGTCACCGCCGTCACCGCCATTGTCATCTCCAACCGTAGCGACCATCCCTTCAGACACGCTCCTTGATACATTCTCGTCCAATGCCCCACCCAGTGCCTCACCCTCTCCACCTTCAGCCCCCCTCGTGGCCTTGTCCGCAGTTCAAGCCTGTCCACCCTACCTACTTCCAGACCCTTTCTACCCCAACGCTACCGTGAGCGACCTTTTTTGTCATGCCGGCTGCTGCCTACGATGTCCTCAAACATACTACCTCTACCCACCACGCACGCTTTACTACGGCTTCCGTGCCACCACGCTGCTTCGTTCTATTTCTGCTGTTGCCAGCCTTGCCATTCTCATCTCCTACCTTCTTCTTCCGCGGAAACGAGACCATCCAGCAAAGCTGATCCTCTACAGCGCATTTTCTCTTTCTCTCTTCTCCGCCAGCGCGTTTTTCAGCCTTCCAAACCCCGCGCGTGTTCAGTGCGCTGACGCTTTCCACCTGAGCTCCATGCACACAAACTGGCTCTGCGCTCTTCAAGGTATGCTGTTACCCTTTCCCTTTCCCTTCTCCATCCACGCTCACATCCACATCCACGTCCACAGGTATGGCCATGGTGTTTGGTGCCCATGCAACCGTGACTTGGCTCGCTGTACTCATCGTCAACCTTCATCTGCACACCGTGTGGTCGTCCGGCGCGCTTCGTCATCGATACGGGTTGCTCCACTTGTGCTGCTGGGGCTGGTCGTCCGTGTTGACCGGCATTACCATGAGCCTCGGCGCCATCCGATCCGATGCTGGGGAAATGTGCATGGTGAGCGAGGAGCTGAGCAATCCTCTGTTCTTCTACCCAATGGCAGTGGTGGTGGTGCCTGCATTTATTGTGCATCTCTGCACCGTCTTCCACATCGGAAAGGTACGTCTGCGGAAGAAGGGCGGAGAACGCATTTTCTAAACAGGGTGTCGCACGTTTCATAGGTGACCTTTCGCGCGTCGCAGCGACACGGTCTCGCATGGTCAAGCGAAGCTCCACAACGCCTGCCTTTTTCGTGCGGCCGCATCTTGTTGGCATTTCGTGTGCAATGGCGAGCGCTTTTCATGGCACTTTACCTCATCGTCTCAGTGGTCTTCTTCTGGGTAAGACGGCGTTGTTTCCCACTCCCGTGGGTGAACGCATGGGTGTCTCACGCGGGTACACAGTTGTTTTATTACTTTCAAGTCTTTCGGCTGCATGAAGTTATTTCATCGCCCACCCTCATCGCCCCCTGGATCGCTTGTTTTCTCACCACATCCCATACCCAGTCAAGCTGTGCAGCGCTCATGGAGCCGTTTCTTCCTTCTGCCGGACTCATGATCGCAGCGGAAGCAGTGGTGTCTAGTATTGGATTGATTTTCTTTTTGATTTTTGCTGTGCAACGCCAGTTCCTGCTAGACTGGCGAGAACTTTTTTCCACGCTACGAATACAGCGGATTCAGAAGCGCAGCGCGAAGGAACATGCGAGACGGCAGCTAGAAGAGGAGGAGCGCGACTGGGGTAGGCGCCGTTCGGCAGCGACAGCGCTTACCGGCGCAGCAATGGCCATGCGCAAGCCCGAGAACAGTGTTGTTTCGTCGCGATGGCAAACGATCGGCCGTCTGTTCAAAATGATAGATAGACGACAGCGTGTCGTGCCGATAACACAGCAAAAAGTCTCGTCCACCATGACCACCGCTTCAACGGCAATGATGAGCGAGCATCGCGAACAACGTATACGCCAAGCACGACACCTCGGCATGACCGATCTCCGACTCCCGTGTACGCCGGTGGAGCTGGGTGCCGTGTATAATCCACGGAAATGCAGTGACGACTGGGTATTCTACTATTAACGATGCAGCGCCGCGTACAACGAGTGACGATAGCTTTCCATGTATACACATTTTGCCAAAGGAAATCCAATCCTTTATTACAACACGACCGTGGTCAACATCGTTTGCATAGTGCGGGCATATCTTGGCTACCATGCGTAGTGGTTTCTGACCTATGTTGTACATGGATTTTGTAGATGCTGTTGCGACAGCGATCGTTGTGACGATCTTCAGGCAGACGGGAAGTGGTGGTCTAACTGCATCTTGAGTGGACATGCACGCACACTCGAGACGTGGTCCTTCTTCCACGTGTGATGTCACCGTTGAGGCTTCTGCGTCGACGACCATCCGCTGTGCCGACACGCGACGGCCGTGGCACATCACATGCAATCGAACTCTCATCGCTAGAATATGAGGAAAGCACTGGCACATCGCTGCCTGCTTCCTCTCCCTCTTCCCTGATCTACGAACCATCCAGTCGCTTCCAGTTCCGTGCACTGGTGCGCGCTGACGTTCCTTTGCAAGCCGGCATTCTAAACCCCATGTAGACACGTAGCTATGCTACCCTTCTTCGACGTCAGAAATGGACATACGCTGCGTGTGTTCTTGCATGCCCCTTTGTCGTTGTTCTGCTCGCAGGCGTGGTCGCGCTGACCATGGCGCACTTGGTCAAAGACACAGCGGATGTGGAGACAGTGTTCTGGTACGCATTTCACGGAGACGCATAGGCATCTGACGTGGTTGTGCTGGTGGACCGGGTGGGGCACTGAATAACAGTTCGCGAACGCCGTTGATGAACACTGAGCTTAGAACAGTGCCGCTGGAGTTCGACCCGATCCGTCGTCCGCCAAACCGAACGGAGACAAACCATGCGGGTTTCTATATCACTTCGTGAGTGGCTGGTGTGCACGCTTGTGCTGATGCTCTCGCAGCTGGAGCAGTAGTTTCAAGAAGCACGGATGCATGCACTGGTTTGGCGACAACTATCCATACTCAGCACCCTATGCCGTGTAAGCAGCGTCCGCGAGAACATCCCTCTTACCGCTTAGAGATCCGAAATTGGCTTCTCCACAATCTGACACGTACTGTCAGCCCGCGTGATAGCGCAAAAGCCTGCCCTTCGTCTTCGCTGATCTTGTTAGCACATTCTTGCCAAAGCCAGTGGGCGGATGGTGGGCGTACAAGAGCTCTGGGATTTCCGCTGCTGGGCAACGAAATCTTTATCTGGATGTGCCGCAGAGCTATCCCTGGTTCATCGTTGCTGACAGCAACGGCGTCAATTCCGGACAGAAACCGAAAGCGGAGAATGTTGTTTCACAAGGCGGTGGCAACTCATCTCAACCCGTGAATGTGGATACTGGAAAAACCGGGTTTCTGAGTAACATACAGACACGCTACATGCTGGCAGACCATCTAAACAGCACTCTGCGACCAGTGCCCTATTTCGAAAAGGCCAACGGCGTAGGGGATCTCAGTGCTCATCTGGTGCGCCAATTCCAAACGTAAGCCGCGTGCGTTATCGTGGTGGTTGCCCTGGTTGTTACCCTGATCGTTCGCATGCTAGATCAATGGAAATGTTCACACGCGTGCCTAAAGTGGATGAGAACTTTCCATTTCCGCCCTATGGAGGTAGCCATGCGGTGCATGCGAGGCTGAGCGTCGATGTGTAGCCATTGCGTTTGATCGACTTGACACAGACCACAACCAGTTGTCGTTCACACTGCAAATCGGATCGATCCGTCAGCTTGCTACTGATGGACGGGCGAGCCGATTCTACCCTTCCCAAGGGTTCCGTCAGCTGACCGCTTACACCGAAATGGTCCAGGCATACAGTATGTGCACCGATGTGTGTGTGTGTGTGAAACTGAAATGAGGTAGTGGCAAGCAAGTACCAGAGCCGAAACGTCATTACAGCTGGGCTACGTGCGTTTCCACGCGCGATCAACCCGATGCGAACAATGGATGTCACTGGCATGTTTGGGCCCTACTTTTTTCCCTTTGGTAGTCGCTGCTTGCGTTCGCGTCTGATATGTTGTTAGCACTTTCGTTTCTGCTGCCATTGTTTGTAATGAAGCTGGTGCAAGAAAAGGAGGACAATCTATTGCTAATGATGAGGATTGTGAGTGAAGTTGTCCTTCGCGTAAGGATAACGCTTCTGCGGGCGATTAGCACGGAATGCGGCCGTACACCTATCTTCTGGTGAACTATCTCTTTTTCATGAGCATGTTCACACTGTCTGCCATTGTGTTTATTCTGGTCGGCGCTTCGTTCATGGTACTGTCTCACGTGCCTACTACGCTACTGCTGATTCGACAACGAAGATGACCTTCTTCACGCGCACCCATCCGATCATCTATCTCTGCCTCCTCCTACTCTGGTCCCATACTCAGACGGCAATGACCTTTTTCTTTGCTACAATTTTTGGTCGCGCACGTCGTGCTGTCAGTATGTTCATGGGCGGGCGGGCAGGCGGGTGGACGGATGGATGGAAATTGTGGACAATGCATTGACTGTGATGTAGATTTTATGTATTTATTTGTTATACTGTCAATCCTGTTGGATGCAATGCTCGGTAACTTGCGCTTGTCATGGACACACTTGCACATGCTGACAGGTTAGATGTGATTTTCTGGGGCAGCGACGTCTCGTTCGTTTGGTTCATGCATCCGTCTCTCGCATTCTACTATGGACTCCGTTTGATCTCGGCGCACGCATCCTTTGTCAATACGTTTGAGGTATATGCTTTGCACCGAGTAGCTCTTATTTACGGATGGCCTGGCGGTGGTAGCCGTATCGGTTTGGAAACATGATGGGCGACCCTCTCTCCTGGGTTTTCTTCGCATTGTTGATCGAAAGCACGCTGATGCTTTTGTATGCATGGTAACGTTTTTTGTTTTTGTTTCTGTTTTTCTGCTGTGACCCACCTTACCTCCCGTTAGTGTGCTGCCATATTCATCTACTCGACTACCGAAACTACCAGCTATCGGCCTTTCTCAGCCGCTTCAGCGACTTCGACAGCGCTTCTTCCCGACACCGTCGTTTGTCTATGATGTAGGCCAGAGTTTGCTCGCTCCACGACTGACTTACCGCTCGCGCTGAAAAGGACAGTGACGCGTTTGGCAATATCAATGACCCAGGAGTGGCGGAAGAGAGAACACGAGTAGCCGATGGCACGGCAACGACCTACTTCCCACTGGTGGTGGACGGGTTGTCTAAAGAGTTTGACAAAGGGCAAAAAGTCGTGAAAGATATTTCGTTTGTGGTAGAGGTAGATAGGCAGGCGGGCGGGCGGGCGGGCGGGCAGGCAGGCTTGTAAGGTCCACCGACAACCCCACTCACTCGCCTTTAGCCTAACACAGTATTTGGTTTGCTTGGCCCTAACGGTGCCGGGAAAAGCACGCTCATTCATATGCTGACAGGACTGACACGGCCCACCTCAGGTAACTTGTTTGCCTCTTTTTATCTGACTGACCATTGTGTACGACAGGGAATGCATCAGTAGCTGGATTCAATGTAAATCGCCAAATGCACTGGATACACCATACGATTGGTAAGCACCTGTTTTGCCACCCAACCACTCAGTACGAGCTCCATAGGTGTGTGTCCGCAGAAAGATGTTTTGTGGCCAGAACTGACAGTACGCGAGCATCTGCTCTTCTATGGACGGCTACAAGGCGTTCCGCCGTCACTGGAGGATGTGGCGGTGGCAAATGCGCTGCAGCTGGTAGATCTGCATTACGTTGCCAATACACAAGCACAGGTCTGTACGCTGCCTGCTCAGGTATAGCGGGGCAATGTACTGACTGGTGCTAGTATTTGAGTGGCGGTGAAAAGCGTCGTCTTAGCATCGGCATTGCTATGGTGAGCAACGGAAAGTTTGTCTTCTTGGACGAGCCAACGGTG
Organism: Cochlonema odontosperma; assembly: GCA_004114315.1. Taxonomy (NCBI): domain Eukaryota; kingdom Fungi; phylum Zoopagomycota; class Zoopagomycetes; order Zoopagales; family Cochlonemataceae; genus Cochlonema; species Cochlonema odontosperma. Next base: position 5,803 of record QZWT01000359.1, on the reverse strand, counting down.
ATTATCATCATCGTCAAACTGCCCTCCTCCTCGTCATTGACGCGTCTTTGCGCGTAGACTGGTGTGGATCCAGAAGCGCGGCGTGCTATCTGGCAGATCATCGCAAAGGCGCGGCGACGCACAACCATCCTATTAACCACGCATTCGGTACGTCGCTCCGCACGCTTCTCTAGCTCACATAGCACTACTGGAACAAGATGGAGGAAGCAGACACACTGTGTCAACGCATTGGAATCATGGTGCATGGCAGTCTTCGATGTATCGGGGTACGATTCAATGATCGGCTACCACCGGAAAGCAGAGGCTCATGTTGCATAGACGCAAACGCAGCTGCGACGCCGCTACGCCTCTGGATTCCGGCTGACCATCTATGCACCCAACAACCTTCTCAACGCCTCCCGGTAAACTCTCACACCAGCGTTTCTTGGGCCCATCTAGCCTTCGTAGACTGCTGGAAAACATGTTGTCACGCTTCAAGCGCCGCTACGACTCCTACGCCCATCTGGCTGAGTATGAGTTTCAGGCAGCGGACGGTAAGGTGGGTCGTTTGTTTGCGCATGTGGAGCAGAATCGAGAAAAATACGGCATTCGCGAATGCATCATCAGTCAACTGAGGTAAGCGGGATGGTGTGACACGTGCACAGCTTCTCATCACGCGCACACGCACACGTACACGAAAGTCTGGAGGATGTGTTTCTGCGCATTGTGAATGGGTAGCGTGGACACCGTATGGAGCGTTGCAAAGCATAGAGGAGAATGGGAGAGGATGGGATGAAGAGAGGGTTTAAATACTAAGAATGTGTTCAATCTGTATCCTTACACATACATTTGCTTACACACACACACGTTCGCTCACTCGTCGCTTAGCAAGCAAATGTTATACCACTGCACCTCGCTTTTCGCCTGGCGTTGGCGCTTGTCTTTTCGCTCCTTCTTGAGATACCCGTTTTCCAGCATCAGGGAATCCAGCAGCGCGGAGGAGGCGCACAGCTCTTCGCCGGCAAGTGCGCAAAATCGTTCGTAAGCGTGGTAAAGGTCGGCTGGTGACACGAAGGAGTATGGCTTTACTTCCAGACGCTGGTCTAAGAACTGCTCGAATGTATCGGATATCTCAGGTGTTTGTGTGTCGGTGGATTTGACGGGAGCGAATGTGGGTGCAGCAGCAGGGGTGGGCTTGCGGAGCAGATCTGCGTCTGCTTCGTCGTCGTCGTCGTCGTCGTCGTCGTCGTTCGGCTTTCGAGTGGCCGCAATTAGCGGCTCCTCATCTGAACTGCCTTCGCTGTCGGTCGAGGGCTTGGCGGAAGCACGGTGAGGTGTGGACGGTTGGAATTCAGCTGAATACGTTCGGTTGTGTTCCATGACCGGTCGTGGTGTTTCTCGAAGCACAAGTGGATGGAAGCGATGCGCGTCCTCGTTCGATAGCAAGGAGGTGCGTGAAGAATCCATGCTGAACCGCTGCTGCATCATCGGCGGTGGCGGTGACGGTGGTATTTGAGAAGAGAACGCGCCAGCGGATCCATGATAGTATCGCGCGTCGGGATAACCACGACCCGCCGGCAGCTGGGCCCCAAACCCTTCCTCCATGTGGCCATATCGTTCGTAGACATTTGAGCGGTCAGCACTCGTTGAGGCAATTCTACCGTATCCAGCGTTGTTGAAGCGGTTAGCCGCGCGCAGTTGTTCACGCTGATTGATGGTGCCGAGAAGGCCGACGGAGTGAATGACCTTGGCGCTGTCAGGCACGTCCATCAGGCGGCCCTGCTTGATCAAGTCTTGGCGCTGCTTTTTGGCGATGTCTTGCATGGCTAGCAGAGACATTGGCGCCACAGAGAATTTGCCAGAACGTCCGTTGGCAGAATAGTCATGCGCACGCTGAAGCAATGTGTTATTCGCCATGCCATAGGACATATCAGCCGGAGATACCGAGCGCTCTTGAGGCACGCTTGTGAGTAGTGATCAAGCAGCGGATGGGAGAGGCTACCTTGCAAGGGGACGTCGTCAGCACCATACTTCTGCCACTCCAGCTCTGAGGGGTTTCCCCCGAATGTTTGGTCTAGAAATGCTTGGTAATCGTGCCCGTTGGAAGCAGTCCGTGAGTGTGGACGCGAGTTGTAGGGGTGGAACGTGTCTGATGGGGTGGCGGGACCGGCATAGGGACCGGCAGTGTCGGTGGGGAGGCGTTGTCCGATGACTTCGTTGTCGGAGTCGCTTGAGTCGCTGGACACCTGTTGCATGATGCGTCCATTCTTTTTGTGTGGACCATGCTTAGACAAGGATGCGGCTGCCATTGTTTCTTGGATTGCTGTCACACTGGTGAGTTTGCGATGGGTGGATGCACTACTGCTTATGCTCGATCGACTTTTATCCGAACAGGCGGGTTTCTGCTCCGATGCAGGGATAGACTTGGTGGTAGTGGTTATGGTGGTGGCGGTAGCGGTGGCGGTGGCGGTGGCGGTGACGGTTGTCGAGTGAATGCGTGCGCGATCGCTGTTTTCGGTGCCAGAACGTTCGTCGGATGTGTCACTTTCTGAGTCGTCGCTGCTCATTTGCACTTTCCGGTGTGAGGAGAAACGATTCTTTGATGATGGAGGGGTGGGATTCCCGTTGGAAGGAGCCACCTTGTTGGATGGTGGGACGGAGGCGGGAAGACGATCGATGGAGCTGCGTGTGGAGGATGATGCAGAGTGTGGGGGTGGCGGGGTCAGGTGACGGGGGACATCGAGTGCAGCATCGAACATGCGAAGGGTGTCAAGCACTGAGGTGGTCACATCCACATGGGACACCTGGTGTGGCGATAAATAGAGCGTCTCGGGGGAGGAGGGGACACGGGAGGCGGAAGAAAGGCCGAACAGTTCTTGCACGGCCAAAAGACAATGGACCAATTCGGGTTGGTTGGCCGTCATGATTAGGACAAATACGGGTGCAGGATCGTTTTTCGCAGCAACCACCTGGCCGTGGATCTTCATGATGGTGGCCAGATTGACGAGTCCTTCGTGTTCGGGGAAGATGGCGTAGGCGTGGGTGGCGGAGGAGAGGGTGAGGTCGGGATCCTTTTCCTTTTTCGGCTTCTTGAGGTAGAAGTGGATGTGGGGGGAGGTGGCGGTGGTGGAGCGATCGACCACCAGCCAGTACTTGACCCAGGTGGTGGACCACGCGGGACGTGCCTGGACCCAGCCACGATACGAGGATGTGGTGGGGGAAGCGGCAGGGGTGGTGCGTAGCAGGATGGTGGTGAAGATGTCGTTCAACTTCATTGTCTCGTAGCAGGAGAGACGGATGGCACGCACCCAGGCGTTCGCATCTCCAGCTGGATCATCGACCTTGAACAGAAACTGGTTTTTACCGGCGGAATTAAGGATGAAGTAGCGGTGTTGGAGGGTGAGCAGCACGAAGGCGTCGGTGATGTTGATGAAGGAGGGCTTTGTTGTGGCTTTGAGGAGCGGCAGTGTGTGTGGGGTAAGGGGTTCGGACACAGCCAGATCCCAGAAGACAAGGGCAGGGCCAATGAGTTCGACGTGGGATTGGATCCAGGCTTTGGCGGGAGACGCGCAGCCGTCGGAGTTGAGTTCGTTGCGCTTTTGCAGCAGGCCGCTTGTGTATGTTTTTGCAGCGTGTGCTCGGAACAACGCACAGAGATCGGGAAGAAGGAAGGGCGGGGCGGCAGGCGGCAGATGCGAGGGAGCAGGCGGAGGAGAAGGCGAGGCGGCGGATGTTTTGCCGGCCATCGTGGTAAGAAGACCAAATGTGGCGGTGGAAATAAATAGACAAGGTGAACGCGATCGGTGTCACGTGATGCACCAAAGGCAGAGTGCCGGACACGGAGAAGAAACACGCGCGCGTGTTGGGTGTGTTGGGTGCGTTTATTATATATATTTAGTGTGTCTATTCATAAAACAGCGGCCACATACTTCGTGTGTCGCGGGCGCTTGCGTGTTGCGTTTGCGTTTGCGTTGTGTTGCGTTTGCGTTGTGTTGCGTTTGCGTGTTGCGCTTCTGCGGTGTGTGTTTGTTTTTGAGTAGCGGCACATGGTGGCAGCAACTACTTCCATCGAGGAAGTGGCCTTGGACCGCATGTCTGCCTACATGCTGCGTGGCTACGTGCGTGCTTCGTGTGCATGCCTTGTGGGTGTGGTGCTGATCCGCGCCGCTCCAGGTGTTGACGACCGACATCTGCACTGCAGAAGGACACAATGTATGCTCCCTCCTCTTGCCCCACCACCACTCACGCATACATCCACTGCGTGCTACACACAGATCCCTAAACTACGTTCACGGGACACAGGGTGTGTGCTGTGCGTCATCTGCGACAACGCCGTCTTTGAGAGCCCAGTCGCCACCACCACTACCACTACCATCGCTACCACGCCAAACACACGCGCGGCCCAGTTCTCAGACGCCAGCTTTAGCACCCATCACATCCACACACACGCCAGCAACCATGTTCAGTCGGTGGATGCGTCTACCGAAACACCACCAGAGACGCGTCGTGAGCGGTTAGACCGCACCACTGCTGCTATCGGTGCTCGTCTACTCCAAGGATGGCGGATGCTCGACACGCTGTGCCCCAACACAGACTGCCAAGGTGTAAGTCATCCGCCATACCGCCTCCACCATACCTACCACACCCATCCATCTATCCATCCACGTTTCTAGACACCGCTCGTGCGTGATCCCCACAATGGCTCGGAAATATGCGTCCAATGTCATCAAGATGGCACTTCTGCCCCTTCTTCTCGCAAGGCCATCGCCAACACCAACACTGACATCGTTGATCGCCAACAACTGATCTCTGACACCGTCGTGCTCTATGATGACCATCAATCGCGTTCACAACCCACATCTGTAGCTGCATCCACCGACACCGATCAGTCCCATCAACTGTCCGTAGACATGGAACAGCGTCGTCAACAGTCCCAACAGGCATCTGCTGAGATTGCACAGCACCTGCTGCATGGATGGACACTGATGGCCGAAAACTGCTCCAACCCTTCGTGTCAATCAGTACGCTTACCTCCACATCCTCCCCTCCTCACCGCCTTAGACACCACTGGTCAGGGATCGGGAGATGAAGTGCCATTGCGTCATCTGTCGACGTGTCTATCTTCGCGAGCAAGATATGAGCAAAGCCACTCCCGAACTCGCTCAACTGGCCCAGCCTGCTCCCTCTCCATCCTCTACCACACCCGACAACGACGTGCACTCACCCATCGAAAGGGCTCAAAAGCGTGTTCGGTTTGCTCCAGGGATGGCGCAACCCCACACCAACCTCCTTTCTCCAGCTCCCGCTGACAACCCAGCCCCTTCCCTTGCTCCCTCCCCCTCTCCCTCCTCCTTCCCCAGCACCGTCACCGCACACACACGCCTATCTGGCGAACTAATGGTCGAATCGCTGCTGGCTAAGCTGGAGGATCTACGAAATGCTTTGGATGCGTCGCACGATCCAGTGGTCATACGAATGACCGCAGATGCCATTTCCGCGTGTGCTGCTGCTATCAAGTCGTGCAAGCAAATGTGAACAATAACTGTTGTCTTTACACCCTCTCTCTGCACACAGGCATCACCCTTTCAGAGCCACACTCTCTCCCTGCTACTGTCCGGTCCAAGAAACAGACCCTCATAGCGTAGTTGTAGCTGTGGCAGCAGTGCACAACACATTCCGTGTCCATTTCAGTATTCCAACTCTACATCCAATAGCTAACACCGTGTCGTACATTGTTTTACAAGCAGAAATGATGTGGATGCTCCGCTCGATCCATCACGCGTTTGTTTCCCAAGACCAAGTGCCATCATCTTTTCGTCAACAT
>QZWT01000358.1:0-13250 GCA_004114315.1 Cochlonema odontosperma | reverse complement strand
TAGTAAGCTTTATCCTAAAAAAAGGTGGTAAATGTTCTATGGATTAGTTTTTTTTCTTGTTCGTTTACACTTCTTGTTCCTTTTCTTCTTCCTGTCTCCCTTATTATTCATTGCCCTCTCCTCTCCTCTCCACTCTCCCTCTTCTCTCTACTCTCTTCTCTCTCACCTTCCCATCCTCAACCACTTCCGCCCCACTCATTCATTCACATTCTTCATCATGGCAGCAGTCAAGGTACACTTGCATTCAGAACAAGAGTGCACTGTTCGCTAGCTAGCCCATAAAGTACCCTGGCAGGCAAGGAATCACACTAAAAACCTCCCTTTCTTACTTACTTTGAAACACATCAATTAGAGAAAAGACCCAGCACTATACACTTTGACCGCAGGTTCAATTGCTGGCGCCATCGAGGCTACGATCACATATCCAACAGAGTTTGTCAAGACACAGCTCCAGTTGCAGGATGGCACCAAAGGTGCTGCTCGCAAGGGTGTTCCCGTAAGTAGATTCTTTTTGTTCAAGTTGCGCCTGGTGATGGTTTCCTCCTCTTTCTTTTCTTTGTGCTGTTCGTTAGTTCATTTCGTTTGTTGCCTTCCCCTGTGTATCCAATTGATGGGTCGATCTGATATGACAGAGGGGAACAGAAAATGATTCGATAAGATTTAAAGGTGTCAAATATGAAAGATGACTGTTCTTTCATCACTAACTCCGGGAAAGACATGACCGATCTACGAAATTGTTACACTGGAAATAGGCGCCCAAGGGTCCCATCGACATCCTCGTCACCACAGTCAGGACACAAGGAGTCTCAGCCGTCTACAGGGGGCTGTCCGCAATGGTCATTGGAAATACCGCCAAGGCTGGCGTCCGCTTCTTTGCTTTCGACCAGTTCAAGGATCTTCTCAAGGACTCTGAAGGCAAGACCACCGGTGCACGATCCGTCCTAGGTAAGATTTCACTCATCCTTATGTTTTTTACTACCAGCTGGTAAGGGCGATCGAGCATGTGAAAAGAGTACTTACATATATTGTCTTCATCCATATTTTCTCATAGCGGGACTGGGAGCAGGAATGACAGAGGCGTTGTTGGTAGTTACACCCTCAGAAACCATCAAGTAGGTTGCTGACGATGAGAGACTAGATCGAGCCCGGAAGAGATCTCATTTTTACTTTCACACTTTGTACTCACTCAGAAATGACCGATAATCTATTTTGTTGACATCTATGTAGGACTAAACTCATCCATGACGGCAACTTGGCGAAACCACAGTACAAGGGCCTCGTTCATGGTATGCATAACGAAGATCTAGTTATATCTACCCTCTGACATCGGTCAGAAACAGAGGTCAATTGAAACTAACTTTTGTCGCTCACTCTCTCACTCAAAAAACAGGTGTGCAATCGATCGTCAAGGCAGAGGGATTAGGAGGAATCTATCGTGGCGTGGTCCCGGTGATGGCCCGTCAGGGCGCCAACAGTGCGGTTCGCTTCGGAGTCTACTCTACACTGAATGACTTTGTCAAGTCAAGACTGGAGCCTGGATCCAAGATGCCTACCACCTATACATTCGGAATTGGAGCCATTGCTGGAATTATTACTGTCTATACAACCATGCCTCTGGATGTGGTCAAGACTAAGATGCAGGGACTCAATGCTCGCCAACTCTACAGTGGAGTCTTTGACTGTGGTTGGAAGGTGTTCAAGAATGAAGGAGTATTGAGTTTCTGGAGTGGAGCTACCCCGAGACTCGCGCGTCTTTCGGTAAGTTGTCGTTTCTGCGAAATATATGCAGCTGTTGTAATTTGATCGATGGCGAGGTCTTTTCGTCTTTGTATTCATCTCATCTAATTGCTGCGTCTTCTTTTCCCGTTCCCTCTTGGCACCTATGCCTCTTCTCATTCGTGTAGATGTCTGGTGGAATCGTGTTTAGTATCTACGAAAGCACAATGACCGTCCTCCGTCGAATCGACGACGACTCTAATCCCATCCGCACATGAAGACGATCCTAATGGTATGTAGTTCCCTACATCCTCTGGTCCAATGAGTGGCCAGCCGTCATTGCCAAGAACCATCCCTTCCATGCTGAATTTTTCATTTGCTATCCAAATGGAAGAGTTGTTGTCCATTGAAGAACGATGACATGTTTCGGCTAATCGTCTCTCTTTTTATTTCTTTTGCCCGTTACCTCAAAAGTCAACAAGCTTTTACTTCGTTAGAACACCTTAGAAAAGTCCATTAGATAATGTACCATAAAGAAAATCATTATACCGATTCCATTCTTCTCAGGAACTGTCTCTTGGGAAAGCCAGTGAGCACGAGCTCAAGCAAGGTTGCAATTGTGTTCATTCTTGATGTTTCTTTACATCCTTCTTTACAAGCTCATGCAATCGGTCATCAATTGATTGAATAAAAAGGGACCAGAACCCTTCATCACATCAGAAGGAAGGCCCAGGTGTATGTGTGTGTTTTGAGCGGAACTTGATCAATCCGGACCCCACGCCAAAAACGTTAATTTTTTTCCGTTTCTTTTTTTTGTTTTTGATGGGGCTGAGTCCGAAAATCTTCAAAGGCCAAGGTCACTTGTGGTCCCCTTAGTGTAAGCCTGCGGCTCAAACACCGCTGTTGTTGTTGTTCTCTCTGACCTCATTCCTGTGTACTTAAGTTTTAGTGCCCGGAACAGGTGTTGTTGTTTGCCTTATCTTCGGTTCAGACACTCGCTCACTCACCCACTCGACCCTCTTTTTTCTTCCTTCCTTCCACCGAGTCAGTTTTCTCAGGAGCTATAAAAAGAGGGACTTTGAGATCGCAACTCGGCCCTCTTTTTTTCTCTTTTCTTCATTATTCTTCTTTTTACTCAACTTCACTCCTTCCTTTCATCCTCCACAATAACCACTCACCACTACCCCCTTCCTTTCCTACATATTGCACCAAATTCCCCCTTGGCTTGCTTCTAAAGTCGTTTAACAGACAGGTAAGATCTTCTTCACACTCTGTTTCGGCTCTCTTGAATGCTCCTGGCGATTTTTTCAGTTTTCGATCTGCCAACGATTATTCCTCTTTCGATCCGCAAGAAATCAGGGACTACCACTACACTCAGACACTCTCTCCCCTTCTTCAACTTGGATCTAACCCTTTTTGCCTCCCCTCATTATCCTCCTTCTACACCTACCCCCCTTTCTGCCAACCACAACAACCACAACCGAAACAGACTTTACAACAACCCCTAGGCACACTTCCAAGAGGTCGCCCACCATTCCGTCAGAAACCAAGAACTCGTCCGTCGTCGTCGTGCTTCTGTACACCCACCACCAGAAGCCTCCATAAAACCGCCTGTCAACACACCTCCTCGACTCCTTTTTTTTTCAAACTACTCTATTATCACCCATAACCCAACGCTTGTACAAACTACCCTCGATGGCCGTTCCTACCACCGTCCCTATCCCTTCGGCCGCCACCATTGCTGCTACCTCTGCCAACATCCACGACCTCAAGGCTGCACTTGCAGCCTCCAGTCTTACCGTCCACGATGGAGGAGAGATGAGCGACAACGACGACATCACCCCCTCTACCGCCGCAGTCCACATCCCCTGGTCCTCAGACTCCTTCCTCGACACCTCAGACGACCAACCCATGGAACCCGGTTCCTTCGAAGGGCCCGAGAAGCTTCTCGAGATCCATTTCACTCCCCACATGCAGGATGTTCAACACATCCGTACTCCCCTCAACAACAACAACGCATTCACCGGCGTGGAGGGAGAGGAGGAGAGGTATGGGTTGAGGATTATCCCAAAGGCCGTGTGGGAGGAGATGCTGGATATTGTCCAGTGCAAGGTCTTGCATTCGATCCATCACCCGACTGTTGACGCTTATGTTTTGAGTGAGTCGTCGTTCTTTGTTTTCCCGCACAAGTTGATCCTTAAGACTTGCGGGACTACAACTCTTCTTATGGCGCTTCCCAAGATTCTGGAATTCGCTCAGGACTGGTGCGGGCTTCTCCACTCCCCCTCTTCTTCTGGTGCCGAGATGAAGGAGGAGGAGGATCAGCAGCAGCAGCAGCCCTACAGAGTCTTCTACTCGCGCAAGAAGTTTCTCTTCCCCGAGAAGCAGGTCCACGTCCATCGGGAGTGGAAGGACGAAGTCGAGTTCCTGGATCGTCACTTCAACAGCGGATCCGCGTACACGATCGGAAAGGTCAATGGGGATCACTGGTGTCTTTATGTCACCGCTCCATTTCTCGGCTACCCTTGCAACAGCAACAAGGAGGTGAAGGGTGATGAGACGGCGATGGAGAATCTCCCGGAGGAGGATGACACGACTCAGGGCGGACTCTTTGGCTTCCCGCCTACTCGCCCTCTCTCCCGCGCTTCGTCTTCTCGATCCTCGTCCGCATCCACAACCGACGAATCCGAATCCGAAGATACCCCTACAACCACCACCACTCAGGGAGCCGACGGTGAGGACTACGACCAAACAATCGAGATCTTAATGACAGACTTGAACCCCAAGGCCATGCAAAAGTTCTACCACCACGCTAACAAGAACCAGCCCTCGGGCTCTGAAGGCGGAGAAGTGGTCGATCAGCAAACAGGACTTGCGACCTTGTTCCCCGAGGCCGAGATCGATTCGTTTTTGTTCACACCCTGTGGATACTCTGCCAACGCCCTTCTCAAGCAGTCGTCGTCGACTGGTGCCGGTGCTGGAAAGTACTTCACAATCCATGTGACACCCGAGCCGGTGTGCTCTTACGCTTCCTTCGAGACCAACATCCCCGTCCGCCTCTCCTCCTCTTCCAAGACCCACCACCTCTCCGCAAAAGGAACCGCTCCCGAAACAGTGCAGGAGTTGATCCAGCGCGTGGTCACCATTTTCCAGCCCGGAAACCTGACTGTCACCATCTTTGCCTCCGCAAAGCCTGGTGCCTCACAGAAGCAGATCGAGAAGCGTCAATTCAAGATGTTGCACAGCTTGCGATCCCTTCCTGGATTCCGTCGTACTGACCGGATCTTATATGGCCTGGATGGATATGATCTCATCTATGGGCATTACCTTGCTGTTTGAATGAAGGGCGATGGTGACAGGATGGAGACTTTGACGAAGTTATTTATGCGGATCCTTTTTTTTTTTTCTTTTTTTTTTTTTTTGCGTTGGCCCAAATAAAACAAAACATGATTGTATAGTAGCTACTTGTGAAGGAAGCGATGAGGAAAATGATGTATTTTTAAATGACTGTCTAGGAGACGCGATGAAGGTAGGAAGGAGGGGCAGGAAGTGAATGCAATGATGAGCTTGAATATGAACTGGAAGGGGGGTATAAAAAAAGTAGAGGAATGGGGTCATTATCTAAACTACAGTTGGAAGAATGTTATAACAAGATATTAAAGCAAAAACGGAAGGGAAGGGAAGGGAAGAGAAAAGTAAAGAAAAGAAAAAAAAAGAAAAAAAAAAGTACATAGTGAAAAAAAAGAAAATAAAAAGGTGCTTGTGAACGTGTGATTGTTGCGTTTGTGGTTGTATGTGGGTGTGGGGTCATTAGATGTCGGTGGGATGGGATGTGAAGACGCCTGTAGTGGTAGCACCAGCATCTTGCATAGCGCTACCGCTACCGTTACCAACACCATTCATGAAAGCCGAAGACGATGACGAAGAAGAATAAGGAAGTCCGGAAGAAGTCCCGCTAAAATTTCCACTGTTGGTGGCGGGAGCGCTGATAGGTGGTGGTGGGGTCGAAGAATAGTTTTTGGCAAAGGGACTAGGTCGCAACAAGAACTGCTTCAGTCTCGACAAGAACTTTGCCCGCTGCTGTAGAGGATTCCCATCCGGCGAGGGAGACTGAGGTTGCTGCTGTTGCCGTCCATTCGACGAGGACGTGCCAAACTCCTCCTCGTATTCATCATAGAACTCCATGTGCTGCTGCCGACGCCGACGCTGCTCTTCATCATCGTCGTCAGCAAACTGATCCGTCAGACCCAGATTGGCAAGGGAGACGCGTCGACGTTGATTAGATTTCCCACGAACGGTCGCAAACGAGGAGGATCCATAGCCGCCGCCGCGTCCGTCAGTCTTTTCGAATCCCATGGTCAAGATCGGCGAGACTTGATGGCGTTGTGTACCGTGGACTTGTTGTTGGCCTCTGTCGTAAAAGTTGTAGCCGTTACTGTTGCCTGACTGCGGACCGATGGGTGATTGCTGCTGCTTCTGTTCCTGATTCTGCTCGGCAAAGAACCGTCGGCGCATCGATGAAGTCATCGTCATCGTCCCAAGAAGACTCCTCTTCTTGTTCTTCTTGACAAGAGCAGGAGCGGTCGTCGCAGTCGAATCCTCCAAAGGCGACCCAATCGGCGCAAACCCATGACGTCCGAAATCTATCGAACTCGTACAGAACTCTGCGCCGCCACCATTTTCAGCACTGCTGCGTCGAAAAGGTCGCGCTGCAGCAGCTGCGTCTGCAATCGTTCCTTCTGAATGCCGGAGCACTTGAGCCGGCGGCACCCGATCGCCATAGCAATCCTCCATCTCGCCAATTCCATCCAGATTTGATTGACTCAGCGGTGGACAATGCTGACAATAATAATGGTAGTGGATGTGATGCTCATGAAGGTGTAGTGGCGGTGACGCTCCTCCTGCTCCAGCTCCGTCCGAGTTAGTCAAGTCGTCGTTGATCGGCTCCGAATACGTTGTCTTCACCAGTTTGAATCCTTGCTCTCGGTCATGGAAACGTTCCACGTCTTTGCCTTTCCCCGCCACAGAGCGCCTCCTACCATCTCCTCCGATACCACCTCCTGGGGCAGGACTAGTCATGCACGCTTCTGCTGGGGCTCCAAACGATGTCAACAATGGGTAGGAACCAGAACTAACCATCCGGGATTGCAATGATTCATGCTCCTGCCCTTTACTGTGCGATGACATGGGGACCGAGCTATGTCGATGTTGTTGGTGATGATGGAGACCGATACCGCTGTTGCTGTGGCTATGATGGTGATGGGCATGGTGATGGTCGTTTGGTGAAATCTCCAGGCGGTCTGCAGAAGCAGCTCCGTTTTGCTTCTCCTGTCGCGATGACTCTTGCTTGGGACCACTACCGCGAGTAGAGGTTGCGTGGTTGTTTGAAGACATCAGTTTCTCCATAGTCGCCACCGAAAATGGTCTCGGCTTTCCGTTTCCTCGCAAAGGTCGCAGAGTGCTGGATTTGTTGGTATTAGTGGTCCGTGCAAAGTCAGAAGACATCAGAAGTGAGCTGTTGTTGTAAGGGAAACCCAGGTTGGTATCTGCTGCAGGTGGCGAAGCGGAGCTGGCGGTCGGTGTAGAGAACTCCATACGTCCTGTTCGACTCAACGAAGGTGACCCTTGACGGCGGTGATGTGTCTGGGCCAGAATCGGAGACCGGTCATCTGCACTGCCTCGACGGCCTCCTCCTCCTTTCAGGGGTGAGCTCCCATCCGCACCGCTACCGCTATGAGCATCCTTTGAGTTCTGAACAGGGGTCGAAGCACCGTTACTCCGAGTGACCAGAGCTACAAAGCGCTCCTTGGCCGTCGCCTTGCGGTTCGTGCTACCTGTCGTGCTGCCATTCCCTATCTGGCTAGCTCTCTGTTCATGATCCTGTCGTGACTTTGAATCTGCCGAGAACCCTCTGGTCAGGATACTTGGACGAGCCTTAGCCGAGGGGAAGGACGAAGGTTGTTGGTGAAGAAGATTATGTTCCTTGCGGATCAAAGACTCGGACATAGTGCGAGACCATGCGCCAGAAGCAGTAGACCTGGACCTTGAACGCGACCGAGTGGAGGTGTGGCTGTTCCGTGTCATAGATCTTGATCTCGAACCAGATCTTGACCTTGTCCTGGACCGTGAGCGTGACTTTGAACGTGGGCGAGGCTTGTCTTCGTGGCTGCTGTTGGTGGCGGCAGTGATGTGCAGAGGTTGGACCGCTGATTGGCTGAGAGCAGAGTGTAACTCATTGGTTTGACCGTTATTGCTCACTTTGCTGCTACTGACAACAGTCGTCGTGGCTGCTACAGGCAGGGTAGCAGTGGTCGTTGTGGCGAGAACGCTGTTGCCGTTGACCTTGCTCTTGTTGCTATCAAGTGGCTCCTGGGAATGAATAGTCGCCGTAGCAGTTCCTGGAGAAGCACACATGCTGGTTCCCGCCATCCCCTCGCTCATAGTGTCGCCCTTGAGCCGGTCTGAATAAAGCTTGGCCTGCATCAGGTTGTTGCCGTCGTAAAAAAAGATCTGCTCACCACTCCCTCCAAGTGTCCTCTCCCGCCTCCGCTGGTGTTTGGTCACAGAGGCGGCAGCAGCAACACTCGTTTCAGACTCGTTCTTACTCATGAGGAGGTCACGTTGACAGGGCGTTGACTCGATTGCAGAATGGTGGTCGCTGTCGAGATGGTTGTTTGTGCTATTGCTGAGTCTGTGGAACTGATGTCGCATATGATCGGTATATTGATGTTGGCCTTGGAGTTCCTGCCGGTTGCTGTCGTTGCCGTCTTGTTCTGGACTCTGCAAGAACTCTTGTGAATAATACTCATGATCATGATGGTGGTGGTGGTTGAAATTAATGGCATCACCTGCCACTGTTGTCTTTGTTGTCTGCTGCTGCAGTGTTTGTTGTTGTGAATGTTGCTGCAGGCGTTGTTGTTGTTGTTGTTGTTGCTTACATGACGGATGTGGTTTTGTGAGCGGGAAAAAAGTTGCCTCGTCTGTGTCCCTGCTGTCCTTGTCCCTGTCGTTGAGGAAAAACGAGTCGTTATCGTCATTGTCTGTCTCGACGGGTGGGTGATCGTCCATGCCCTCATAGAACGTGGGGGGTTCTTCGATCTGACATAGCGGTATAAGCGAGGCGTGATAGCGGGTCATGGTGTAGTTCCATTGGTCAGGAGGGGGGTAATGATCAATGCTACTCTCTCCTATTTTTTTTTGTTTTTGTTTGTTGTTTAGAGTATTGGTTGGTGCATAAGAGAGAGAGAGAAAAGGGAAAAGCGGGTGAGTTGGTGCGTGTGATGATAGGACATGCCAAGTCGTGGGACGATTACAATATAAAATAACAACAAAAAAAGGGGGTAGGAGGGGATAAGGGAGAGGAGGCCAAACGAGAAAGGGAAAAAAAGGTTGAGGGTATGCAGAGCAGAGCAGCAACAGACGACAGAAAGAAAGACAGAGAAGTATGTATCGATGGTTTGTAAGAAACCCAATTGAGGAACAACAAACAAGGGTCAACATAACATACAAAACAGCCATCCATCCTTCTCTTTCTCACTCACCCACAGCACCCGTTATTTGTTATTGTTATTGTTGTTGCTGGTGCTGGTGCTGTTTTGTTGTCATGTGTATGTCGGATGAACAGTGAGTGAATATGTGGATGAAAACAGGCACTGTGCAATGATGAACAGACACAACATGTCAACCATATTATCCTCGTCCCTGAATCCAGCAAGTTGGCGCCTGGACGAAGACGAGCCTACCTCTTCTTCCGTGGTGACGATGATGTCACCACAGCCACATACTCCTCTCATAAAAGAAAAAAGCCTGTCGCGTTTAAGGATAAAGAGGATGAAGACAAAGACAGAAACCTTACCACCAAGAGCAAGTCCAGAGGCAGAGAACGTCCCTGGGATGGGCGAGGTCACCCGGGTCGTCGATAAAGAAGCCGACTGCGAGGGTGATATCGCTGCCGTGCTGTCATGTCCACTCCCACCACCAGCACCCTTAGAACAGTCTCGTTCACCCTCTCCACCCGTCTCCTCGGAAAGAGCGCTAGGCGAGCAATCCTCCATTGACAGTCCGAGTTGCTGTTGCTGTTGTTGCATGAGTTGTTGCTGCTGTTTTTGTTGTTGTTGTTGCTGCAGCTGCTGTTTCTTGAGGGCAGTGTTAAGCTGAGCATGGTGTAATTGTTGCAACTGTTGCTGCTGTTGTAAAAGTTGTTGTTTTGTTGAGAGCAAGGAGGTGTGGATAGTCAGGTTCTTGAACGTCAAGGGAGGAGGAGGTAAGAGAACAAGTCCCGAGGCTGCAATCGTCGACGACAACGACGCCACCGAATTGCTGGTGGATCCATGGTGGAGCTGGTGAGCCTGTTGTTGCTGCTGCTGTTGCTGCTGCAGGATCTGTGCAAGCTGCCCTTGCCCTGATCCTGCTGTCGTAGGTCCTCCTGACAATCCTCCTCCTGCTGCTGCTGTTGTTGCAGTTGACGTTGGTGCTCCGCCGAAGAAGGGTCCTTGTCCCTGTAGTAGAGCTCCACCTCCTCCTGGGCTCTTGAGTCCTGAAAAGAGCCCTGCACCGGCCCCTGAAACTGCTGCTGCTAATGTCTCTTCGTGTTCAACTCCAGGTCCTTGCCCTGATGAAGAAATGGGTATGACCGTTATCGTCGATGGTGTCAGAGTTGTTGAGGGATAGGCCATCGAATGAGCTTTGTGAATTGCTTGCGGGTATATGTTTTGTGGGGGAGGAAAAATAATAGCTCGAGTGAGAAGGGGAAAGGGTGGGGAAAGGAAGAAGTTGTCAGGTAATGAAGGCAAGAAAGCACGAAAAGAAAGGCAAAGCAAACGGAGAAAGGGAAAAAGGTGAGTTGAGAGAGTGAGGAGAGGACACGAGAGAGAGAGAGAGAAGAGAGAAGAGAGAAGAGAGAGAGAAGCAGGGGTGGTGATGGGTTGTGAAAAGGTGATTGATGGGGAAGAGACAGAAGGGGGTGAACGAGAAGAGAGAAAGAGAGAGAGAAAGAGTAAAAGGACGGACAAGCGGAGGAGACAAAAGGAAAGAGAGATGAACTAATTGGAGAAGAGAAAACGAGAAGGAGTGGGAGAGAGGAGAGGAGAGGAGGAGAGGAGAAGAAGCAAAGCAAAGGAGGAGAAAAAGAAGAAGAAAGAAAGAAAAGAGAGGGCGATGAGAGTCGAATTCGAAAAAGAAAAAAAAAAGGAGTCGATGTGACCCTGTATGTGTGGACATGCTTGCTTCTTGTAAACACATATTCACTCACTCACACATTCATTGACGATGCTGCGTGAGCATGCTGGAGCTGTGTAAAGAGATGCCATACATCCCGCTCAAAAGAGAAAATAATAAAGGGTCTCTTAGAGACAGTCTTGAGTGCTTGTTTCTGCTTGATCCCACTTCAGTCGTGTGTGTCAGGACAACACACACCCAAAGCCGTTTTGAAGGTCAACAAGGAAAAAGAGACATGTCAATGGTCATGCCCCCTCCCACCACCACCACCACCCCCTTCCTTCCTCTCCTCACCATCCACCTTCCCGTCGCTCAGCTTTTCTTCTTTACGTTCTTTTTTTATCTATCCCACATTCGCTATGTATCTGTCCCATGTGTCAGCATACCTCTCCCTTTCCCCAATGTCTCTGTCAGCAAAGCCGCTCTTTTCTCGGGTCCTGCATCATAAAACACACAAAAAAGATGATCGCGTCGCCACAAACAGAAAGATCTGCACAATCGAAGCATATCGCCAACCCATCCCTTCTCCCAGCCCATTCTTCCCATACTCTGCACTAAGCGGCATACAAGAAAACCACAATCACAACAAACAAAACAGCAAGACAACAAAAGCAGCAACAAAGAAGCACCGACTCCAAAAAAAAATGCTCTTTTTTTACACCCTCCTCCTCCTATTTCAAGTATGACCCGATGTCTTGCGTGCAGGCTGCAGCATTCATTCTCGACCCGATACAAAACACGATGGAAAACAATCTATTGTCATATTTTTTTGACGCCTTAGCTCCGAGGCAAAGTGCGTTAACGTGCAAACCGTTGCTGTTGCGTTGCTTTATGCATTCTGTGAACGATTTCATCATCGTTCCAGGGGAGAGAGAATGAGACGAGAAAAAACGAACCAAGCGCGCGCGACTATAGCGCAAAAGTAAGCAGGATGGGGATGGGCTAAAAAACTAAGTATCCATGCATTTTTTCCAGTATGCAAAAAGTGGCGTTTTTTTTATGTTTGCTAGGCATAACACATCCACTTCACAACCATTCTCTCACTCTCTCTCTCTCTCTCTCCCTGCCCTTTGCCCTTTGTCCTTTGCTCTTGCCTCCTTTCGCTCCCTTCGGAGATTTACGTCAAACGCGTTTTTCGTTTTGCTCGTTCGTTACTCCAACAAAAACCTATTTTTAACGGACTTCTACAATTCTACAAGACATTCAAGGAACGCACAGAACAAGCATGAGAATAAGAGCGCTTCTTTTTTCGTTCACGTAGAATCAATGAGAGCCATGAGAATAAAGTATGTCACCCCTTTCTTTTGTCCCTTCTCCTGTCTCTCCTTATATCCCCATCGGAGGAAATAGAACGATCTGCCTCCTTTTCTCATCAACGACAACACCTAACTCGACCCTGCGCATTGTACCGGTCTCTGCTGCGCTTACCTGCTGGACATAGCTCTGTGTCTCACTTCTGAGCGTACCTCTTCCTGGTACACACACCAAACACCACCTTTTTCTCCGTCTTCACCCATCGTGTTCTGACATCTTCCATCTACTACCACAAACTGCTCTTCATCAAACACAATGATGAATCCTTTCAATCCCTTGAACGGTTAGTCCATAACCTGAGGCCTACAAGAAAAGAAAAAAAAACCAACACGAGATGCAATACTTACATTCAATTTTTGGAGCACAATGTAGCTCTTTTCTGGTTTCCTCTGTCAGTCATTTTATTCCTTTAATATTGCTCTGACACGCTTTACTTTTCTTTTTTCGTCTTTCTTCTCCTTTTCTACACTTCTCGATGGAACTCGTTGTCTCTCTCTTTCTCTCCCTTGTCCCCTGTTTCTTCTATAAAAAAAAAACGCTCTTCTCTTTGTGGCCACTTACAAAAAGGGGTGAACCACTCTATGTATGCAACAACTATCGAAACTCGGTTTTTCTGCAACCCTCCCTCCTCCCCTTTTTTACGTGATTAAATGAGCTTGACAAAGTAGCCCTTATTGAATGACAAAAAAAAAGAGCTTTCCAGTTCTGAGCCATCCTGCTAACTACACTTTTTTTTTTTTTTCCATTAGAACCAGAACTAGAGCCTAAGCAATGTCCATGGTAGCTTCTCCGTTCCTCATTTTTGAAACGAAATAAGAGGCTGCTCTCTAAACGTCGTTTTATTTTGGGGTAGCTGTGTCTGCTTGGCCTGGGCGCTACATATCTGGGATCAAAGGGTACTAGTTATTTAATTTTTTTTACCTCTCCCGCCAAGCCAAAGCCAAAACCCAAGCCAAGTGATAGAAAAGCCCAGATATGAGTGGGTGGCTGGGGGGGGGGGGCTG
>QZWT01000357.1:0-13254 GCA_004114315.1 Cochlonema odontosperma | reverse complement strand
GTGGGGCGGTGTGGTGCGACAATGCGGCCACCATCGATTGTTGTGCCCCCACACCGCCATTCGCTCACACTTGTTCTTCCAGCAGTGCGTTCTAACACTAGCATAGGTACGGATGTCATGAAGTGGCTTCCAATCGCCGTGCTGCTGTGCATTGCTGCAGCTCCGTCTATTCCTCGCTTGTAACGTGCAACCAACGAGCACTGGCCAGCTGCTACAGTGTGTGTGCATCGACACTTCGCCTATTCACCACGCGCCACATCCCATGCCCAGGCCCCGATTCCACTCCATGCTCCAGCACAGCGCTACAACGACATGGCCACCAGCGCACAGAAGGCGGACAGGCAGGGGCGTGGCGAGAAAGGCACTGCCATGGCTGTATCTAGCATCAGCCAATCATCCTCCGCAGACCAACCGTGCGACAGATGCGATGGGAGATCAGATGCGTCCACACAGCACGCCACACAGCACAGCACGGCACGGCACGGTAGTCGTGCACTGGCAGGCGGAGCAACGGACGCCCCAGCGCAGCGCCTGCTATCGGACGCCTCTGCGCCTGCGCAAAGGATTGGAAAGACGTGTTCAGCAAGCGGTGTCACACACAGACACGCGGCCTGCAACAGACCACGCGTGTGTATCTAAGATTTGACGCGCTCGTCCTTCGCCTCGGGCGGGGTGGTCTTGTGAAATTCCACGTGTGTGCTTCGCTTCCTACGCGCAATGCTGGGTGGCACACTTCAATGGCTGACCGCCGGCAGAATGCATGCTTATCGCACCGCGCATAGTCACGACCTCTCCAGAAGGTGTATGCGTGTACGCGCTAGCTTTCTGTCGCGCTCCTTCACTGTCGTTACCGGCATTGTTTCGTCATCACGCGTCAGCCCACTTGTCCCGTCGATTGCCCGTCGTGCACTGGCCACTGGAGTGGTCGACGAGACCGTACTGGCCTTTGTTCCCAAACAGGATGTGCGGAAAGTCTTGGTGGTGGGAAGTGGTGGCTTGTCTATTGGCCAAGCGGG
Source organism: Cochlonema odontosperma (assembly GCA_004114315.1). Taxonomy (NCBI): domain Eukaryota; kingdom Fungi; phylum Zoopagomycota; class Zoopagomycetes; order Zoopagales; family Cochlonemataceae; genus Cochlonema; species Cochlonema odontosperma. The sequence goes on along the minus strand of QZWT01000357.1, from coordinate 12,238 downwards.
CGAATTCGACTATTCTGGTAGGCGGCTGGCGTAGCCTCTCCTCCTCGCCCGGTGCTCTTCGCCCGGTGACTATATGCGCTCAAACTGTGCTCCCCCAGGCTCGCAGGCAATCAAGGCCATGAAGGAATCCAACATAGAAACCGTACTGGTGAACCCAAACATCGCCACCATCCAGACCTCGCACTCATTAGCCGACAACGTCTATTTCCTGCCCGTCACGCCTGAATACCTTGGCTACGTGATTGAAAAGGAACGCCCCGACAGTATTCTCTTGACATTCGGTGGGCAAACCGGTCTGAACTGCGGCATTGCTCTCGACAAAATGGGCATCCTGGATCGGTTCAATGTGCGTGTGCTTGGCACGCCTATTCGCACCCTGGAACTGAGCGAGGATCGTGACCTGTTTGCAAAAAGCCTCAAAGGTGCCCGCGTTCGGATGCGTATATGCGTGTATGCATGTAGTGACGTGTGTGTATGGCGCGTCTGTAGACATTGATATCCCTGTGGCACAGTCAACAGCCGTGTCGACGGTGCAGGATGCACTGGATGCCGCTGAGGTCATCGGCTACCCTGTGATCATTCGCTCTGCCTTTTCTCTGGGTGGGCTTGGCTCAGGATTCGCCGACGATGCCGATGCATTGCGCCAACTGGCGACACAATCGCTGTCTCTGTCACCGCAGATTCTGGTCGAACGCTCAATGCGGGGCTGGAAAGAAGTAGAGTACGAAGTGGTGCGTGATGCGGCCAACAACTGCATTACCGTGTGCAACATGGAGAACTTCGATCCGCTGGGTGTGCACACTGGCGACAGCATTGTTGTTGCACCCAGTCAAACACTCAACGACGAGGAATACCACATGCTGCGTACTGCAGCAATCAAGATTGTGCGGCACATGGGCGTGGTCGGAGAGTGCAATGTGCAGTACGCGCTGAACCCAAAGAGCTTGGAATACAAGGTGATCGAAATGAATGCCCGGCTTAGTCGAAGCAGGTATGCCATTGACATGCGCATTTCGCCACACTCACACTCCTTCTCCCTCTCTCCCTCTCCCTGTCCTACAGCGCTTTAGCCTCCAAAGCCACCGGTTACCCACTCGCGTTTGTTGCTGCGAAAATCGCGCTGGGCTACACACTCCCGGAACTGCAAAACGCGGTCACTAAGTCGACGACCGCGTGTTTCGAGCCGTCGCTCGACTACATCGTCACGAAGATTCCGCGCTGGGACCTCTCCAAGTTCCAGCATGTGTCGCGAGACATTGGCTCACAGATGAAATCGGTGGGCGAAGTGATGGCTGTAGGACGGACCTTTGAAGAGAGCTTGCAGAAAGCAGTGAGACAAGTGGATCCTACGTTTTCCGGCTTTCAAGCATTGCCGTTCGAAGCGCTGGATAACGAGCTGCGCAAACCCACTGATCGGCGCCTCTTCGCGGTCGGTGAGGCGATGATCAATCGCGGCTACAGTGTGGACAAAATCCATGATCTGACGGCGATCGACAAGTGGTTTCTCTACAAGCTGGAGAACATCGTGGAAACGCAAAAACACCTCGCCAAACAGTCGCTACACGAGATCTCCATGAAGCAGCTGCAAGTTGCGAAACAGCGCGGCTTTTCAGACCGACAAATCGCCAAGCTGCTCACCGACACGCCCACGGAGGATGCTGTGCGAACGAAGCGTAAAGCACTTGGCATCGTCCCGTTTGTGAAGCGTATCGACACACTCGCTGGCGAGTTTCCTGCAGCCACCAACTATCTGTACACAACCTATAATGCTTCACAGCACGATCTCGAGTTTCACGACCACGGCACAATGGTGCTTGGCAGTGGTGTGTATCGCATAGGCTCTTCAGTCGAGTTCGACTGGTGCGGTGTCAGCTGTGCGCGTGCCCTCCGTGAGCTGGGGAAGAAAACGGTGGTGGTGAATTACAATCCGGAGACCGTCAGCACCGACTTTGATGAATGCGATCGCCTCTATTTCGAGGAGCTTTCGTACGAGCGCGTGATGGATATCTACGAGCAGGAAGCGGCGAGTGGTGTGATCGTTTCTGTGGGCGGTCAGTTGCCGCAGAACATCGCGCTTCGTCTGCACCAGACAGGAGCCAAGGTGCTCGGTACCAGTCCTGTGATGATCGATACTGCCGAGGATCGATACAAGTTCTCGCAGGTTTGCGACCAAGTCGGCATCGACCAGCCGGAATGGAAGGAGCTCACAAACATGGAAGACGCGCGCACGTTCGCCAGCCAAGTCGGGTACCCCGTGCTCGTTCGTCCCTCCTACGTGCTGAGCGGTGCGGCTATGAATGTCGCGTGGGACGCTGCTACTCTCGAGCGAAACCTGTCGATGGCTGCCGACATCTCTCCACTGCATCCGGTCGTTATTACCAAGTTCATCCAGGGTGCACAGGAGCTGGATATCGATGCAGTAGCCAGTCACGGCAATGTGCTGTGTCATGCTGTGAGTGAACATGTAGAGCAGGCGGGCGTGCACTCGGGAGACGCCACGCTAGTGTTGCCGAGTCGCGACATCTCGGCGCAGACACTCGCACGCCTAAAAGAAGTGACAGACAAAATGGCGCGTGCGCTGAAGATCACTGGTCCGTTCAACATGCAGATTATTCGGCAAGTTGCTGACGACGGCACGGAAACATTGAAGGTGATCGAGTGCAATGTGCGTGCCTCGCGCAGCTTCCCGTTTGTGAGCAAAGTGCTTGGCGTGGACTTCATCGATACCGCCACCAGAGCTCTTTGCGATGTGAAAGTGCCAGCGCCGGTGGATTTGATGCAGCAGCAGCTGCCGTATCAGGCGGTGAAGGTGCCACAATTCTCCTGGACACGATTGCAAGGCGCCGATCCGTTTTTGGGGGTGGAGATGGCATCTACCGGGGAGGTGGCGAGCTTTGGTGCGAACAAGTATGAGGCGTATCTGTCTGCCATTCAAAGTGTAAACGGCTTCCGACTGCCGAACAAGTCGGTGCTGCTGAGTCGCGACCACTTGACGCGAGATGACGATTTCACATATGTTGCCAGAAAGTTCAATGCTCTTGGCCACCGCTTGTACACCGACAACACCAGCACAGCGGATCAACTGGCGCAAGCGGGTATCCAATGCACTCCTTTGACGCTGAAGTTCAGCGACAATCGCGCGATGAAGGACGAGTTTGAGCAACATGAGATAGACTTTGTGGTGAGCTTAGCACGAGCACGACCTAGCGGAAAGGAGGATCCGTGCTATAGCATTCGACGAGCAGCAGTGGACTTCGGCGTGCCGTTGGTGAACGACGCACAATGCGCGCGCCTGCTGGTTGATGCGTTGTTGCATAAGCAGCAGCACAACACTGCATCCAACAGTTCTGGCATCCCGCCAGAGGTGAAAAGCTGGCGCGAGTTCACACAGTGTGCCACGTCTGTTCATAACAGCACCAATCAAAAATAGAGTTTCAGTATATTATAGACGAGGCGAGTGACGTGATCAACAATCACTGGGTTCACGTGTTAGAGGTGCGTATTGTACACTCACTTTCTGCCGCAGTGTGCGTCGAGGACACAGAGCATTCTAGTACCGCACGATGGTGATGACGAAGGATTGACCAATAAAAGTGAAAGTGTGCATATCTGGACGAGTAAGAAGGAGGAGTCGATCTGTGCTTTCCTGTTTTGATGACCATCATGATCCTTTTGCTGCTCACACGACGGATGTAAATGCGTATTAGGCACAGGTATTTCGGGAAGCAGCAGCATTGATAGGAGCACCAAGTGAGGTTCACATGTGTTGCTTGACATTCTGTTCTTGTCCAGCAGTGCTGGTGTAGTGATATCGCATACATACGCTTGTTGGCGAATATCGAGACATCTCGTTCAGCCTGTCGACTCGATTGCCCACTGCAGCTCACCGCTCGATAGCTCTAACAAATACATTCCTTGTGCAGCACATGAGCATGGGCATGTGATGTACTCTTGTGCGTATGTGCTGCTGCTTACGGTGCTTGCAATATCGCCACCCATATCCACCAACCACGCACGACTCTGAACAACTGTGCACTTTATCACATGATACTGGAAAGCGCATCCTATTGTCATTGCTAGAAGCCGGGCTTACAAAGATGTCAAGCTACTCTTCAGTGTTCAGTGTTCATTGGTCATGCATGTAGAATTGTATGGAGTTCAATTGTCTTGCCACGCGTATTTAACAAACTATTAGCCCCATCACAGTCAGTTTGAGGGAAACAGGAGGGCAAGGGATGGGGCGAGGGATGAGGCGAGTACCCGATAAAACCGGGTTGCTCCGTCAGAACTTGATGAGCAAACAGTGCGATCACCTGGAATACATTATTTCTCCCCTAAAGCGAGTAAGTCACAGGTAGGGCGGAAGTGAGGAAACCGGTGTGATATCCCAGCACTCGGTGGTCGTTAACAAGCAATAGTGGGGCGAAGAAGTCTTCTGGATCTCCTTGATGCAGATTAGCATGTCGAAGTCTGAAAAGATGTTAGTCATAACTACAACGCGGAATAGAGACCGCTCTTCGCGTCCACACTGCGAAAGTAGAGGTCTCGAAACGGATGCGAGAACATGGAACGCGAAGTCTCAGGCATTGCTTGGTCCAGAAACACGCAGAATGCATGCATGACAATCTGTCACTCGATCGTGAAACGATGTGTGCATAACGGCGGGCACCTACCACGGCATCTGCTGGAAACTCTGGCTTCCATTCTTGGCCTTTCGAGGTCTGCTTTGTCGCACCACCATCCCAACAATAAGCAGAGAGCGCTGCGCCATAGGCCAGTTCTGCCAGAAGTGTGACGCGTCGCAAAGGTGTACACGTGTGGCGTCTACCTTGGTATCGTTGCAGGATGTACTGTCGATCACCGCAGACATCAAGGAATTGCTCCAGCAACAGTCGCTCCTTCACCTGCGGCAAATGGCCATACTGGCGAAGCAGATCTGCCCATGTGGATGGCTATCAATGAGCTAAAGACGGGCGTGTGTGCACACACACCATTGCGACAGGCGGTTTTCCATACAGCCCGGATGCTGATTCCGTTGAGCGCTGCGTTATCAAAGCAACGCCACTTACTGGAGAAAGTGAGCGAACTATTGCTGGCGGCCAACTGTTGCTGCTGATGCTGATGCTGCGCCACTGCCAGTTCGTGACGATCGATTGCGTGCGCGCATGTCATCCAGTTTAAGCCGTTTTCCGTAAACTGCTGGTCACACGCGACGATGCGATCAACCAGCGGTTGGATCACTTTGCGTGACAGCCACTGGGTTCATGTTAGGACGTGCTGCGACAGCACACAAGCCCACGCAGTACCGCACGCGTGTTCAATACGAACTTGTCCATCGAATTGGCATCCGTTAGCTTGCTGATCACCTAGGTAGCATCGGCGCATTGAAACGCTCATTGCAGTGGCCTACATTTTCATACTTCACCACCGGCAGTCCAGCCACCAGGCTTTCGATCTTACTGGCGGCAAAGCGCGCAGGCGATTGCGCCTTCGACGGTGTGTACTCGAAAAACTGCGTAATCGTAGTGTCCAGTTTGCTCGATGCATTTTGAGACGACGACGCAAAGTCTAGTCCACCCGGTGTCGGCGCTATTGGTACCCGATGGACATACCGGCAAATGTCAACAGCCGTTCCAGAGTCACACTGTCGTTTGTCATGGTATGGTGTCCGTCATGTCTCCCTGTCTGTTTAGCATGTAGCTTCCGAGCCACCACCGCCACCACCGCCACCACCACTCCGCCTACTTTCTGAAGAGCGTGGAGAGGCAATTGACAGCTCTCGCGCTGGAGAAGTGATGGACGGCAACTTGGGACTAAATGAATGTGATTACACTGCGGATCAACCAGCTCCTTATGTACTTGTATTCTGAAGTATGCTTGTTTCGCAGCTGTTCAGCATCAGCAGTTGCCATCTGAAGTCGACTGTGTTTCGCATGCACACTTACATTTTCGGACTTCCGTATGAACCGCGGTGTCGCCGGCGTGTTTGACGTGGCGGTTGCAGCGTCTCGATCGACACCTACACTATTGGCTCCAGCAAAGCGTGTTGGTCGCTTACCTTCCGCGGGAAGACCCCACAGTTTGCGCTGAGCGGGTGACAACGATTCCACCTCTGTCGGTACTGCGCGTTGCAGCTGCAACCCCACATACGCTGCCACCGACGAAATAGAGATGCCCGTGAAGCACCATGCTTGAGGAAAGTGTTCGTCAGCACCCAGTGGAGGTGCCTCCGCTTTTGGCCTACCAACAACGCGCATTATCCAGCTTCCCCAGCCCCACCAGGACCACGGCTGTCCACTGCCCGCTGTATGAGGGCGATTTCTGCTAACGCCAGGTGTACCTCATCGACATCAACAGCGAGATGATCCACGTTGCCACGGCCAAGGAAATAGTGGTCAAGAATCGGGCACCCGTTGCCTTTTTCGCAGATTCCAGTCGTCGCACGCGCATTAACGCGTCTGTGGCAGGATGCTGCCAGGCACCATTGAAGGCAGGGATTTTATCGGCAGGCGACGCGGCATTTAAACGCGACGGCGGCGGTGGCGTCGCAGGCGTTGCAGCTGAGGGCGGCCGCCCAAAAACGCTCGAGCGTTGCATTTGGCCACAGGCGGGAAAAGACCGCGAACGATGCTGCTACGCGGATTGCTGCGACAACAGACATCCGCCGCTCAGCCAACAAACGCATTCACCGCGCAATTCAACGCGTTGATTGCGCGTCAAGGGCTGGTGAACGACGAAAGACAACATGCAATCGCAGCGCACATGGACGCGTTGTATCGTGAGATAGTGGCAGCGTCAACGCGGGGATCCGCGACGCATCGCGATGCCGCTTCTTGTGCTAAGGTGCAAGCGCGTCTCCTGGGTCACTGTGGCGAAGCGGTTTAGCTGGTTAGACCGTGGTGTCAATGGCTGTTTCGACGAGTGCAGCCACAGCCGTGTACCACACGCGGCTTGTACCTGTAAGTCCATTGCCACGCCGCATGGTGCGTGCACGCTCACCCCCATGCTCACGCTCGGTCAACGCCACGAGTGTCTAGGTACGGTGGTGTTGGCACGGGGAAGACAACGTTGATGAATTTATTCCACGACGCCATTCCTGTGAGCGCAAAGAAGCGTATCCATTTCCACGCATTCATGCAGAATGTGCACAAGCGTAGGCCGTCCCCCTGTCTCTCGCTCTCTTCATCCGCGCGAACCCGATGACATTGTTCAACAGACGCGCACCAGCTGAAGCAGAGTGCTCCCTCGGAAGACCCGATCCCGAGGATTGCCGAGGAATTGGCAGTAGAAGCTCAGCTCTTGTGCTTCGACGAGTTTCAGGTCCGCGTCCGCTCAAACCATCGCTGTCGGTTCTCTAAAGTGCCCAGGTAACGGATATTGCCGATGCCATGATTCTTCGGAGACTATTAACAGAGTTGTTCGACCGCAACGTCGTGTTGGTAACCACATCGAATCGGCATCCAGACGGTGAGAGGTGTCTGCTACATCCGCATCGCCGCACAGGCTGAGAAACACGTCATCACCCAGAGCTGTATCAGCATGGCATTCAGCGCGAAAGCTTTCTGCCTTGCATCGAACTGCTGAAGCAGCACTGCCGTGTCGTTCGTCTCGCCTCGGACACGGATTACCGACGACAAGGCCGCCCCGTGTCACACCAGCTATACTTCTTCCCCTTGACCAAGCCCACACAACAACACATGGACGCTTTGTTTGCCGACATGGTTGCCGGGCGAGAAGTGCGTGCTAAGACGTTGCGATTTCTTGGCCGCACACTGGTGGTGCCCTTCTCGGCAGATGGCATTGGACGCTTCACATTTCAGGAGATATGTGGCCAGGTAGCTCCGGATGTGGCGTCCGTCACGCTATAGACTCGGCTCGGTAGGCACTAGGAACGCCAGACTATCTAGCGCTCGTGCAGCAATACCACACGCTCATGATCACCGATATCCCCAGGATGAGCAGGTATTCGCGAAACGAAGCAAGACGCTTCATCACACTCCTGGATGCGATGTACGAAAACAAAGTGAGTGCGGGTCTCAGGCGTCTTGTGTAAAGCTGTGTGCAGGTGACGCTGGTGTGCTCGGCTGCATGTGACATTGCCGATCTGTTTGTTGCTGACCACGTGGATGGTGTGGAGCGTTCTGCAAACGCGCCAGATTACCACACACAGACAGAACCGAGGAATGTATGTGGATGTGAAGCGTATGTGTGTGTTGGCTCACACAGGTCTCGCAGGGTGGCGCGACAATGGCGGTTGGCGAGGAGGAGGCATTCGCGTTTGACCGTGCCATCAGTCGTCTTACGGAGATGCAGTCGTGGCCGATCCATTCGCCATCAGTGTAACCGGTGGGTTGGACGAGGCGGGACGGGATAGGATAGGACACGACGGGACGAGAGGGGGTGTATACGCTTGGTCATATACTTGGTTGAAACAAGACGTGTAGTCTGTGCTATTTAGAGGAAGAGAGATTCGCCCGAGCAAGCACATATTCAGCCCATCTCACCATAGGACGGTCGATCCTAGAGCGGTGTAAGTGACCACATGCGTGAAATAGCGCCACCACCGTCACCACCACCGTCACTGTGTACATTTTCCCATCAAGTGTGAACACGCCAATGCCGTTGCGTGCGTGTTCTTCGTAGCCTGTGTCGGGTGGTTAGGATCAGAGATGTGTGGAGCGTGAGAACCTGCTAAGATGCGTTGAGACCTCTCGATATCTGTGGATGGAGTCAGTGCCATGTGCAATGCCATGGGCGCTACCGGCGGCAGGAGGCATATAGTTTTTCTGGATGATGTCTATCTGTCGTGGGTGGATCGCTTGCTAAGAAAAGGAGGTGTGGCGGGTGAGAGTGGGGTGTGTGTGAGAGATACACCACCTTTCCGGTGAAACCCATCTCACGGCCGTTATCGCACTCTTCTTGCAGCACCTCGTCTTTGGTGTAGTCGACGCAGACCTACAATGTGAGTGACGGCAGCAGTGGGTGGGTGTATGGAGTACCATGTCGATAGCCTGCAGATTGAATGCTGCAGCATGCGTGACAACGGCACTTCTCGCGTAAAGCAGCTCTTTATGAGCAGCAGTTCGAGTGATACCGACGTCAGCGCAGTAGTCTTCGGCAGCAAACTGGAACAAGGGGAAGCTAAGTCAACGACTGGGCAGACAGGGAAGCAGGTGGTAGGAGCAGGAGCAGGAGCAGGAGCAGGAGCAGAAGCAAGTAGAGGCGCATAGGTAGACAAACAGAAAGACAGACAGACAGAGACGGATGCATACCAGTAGAGCAGATATTCGCGGACAGGCCATGGCGATTTCTCGCAGATTGACGATGCCCTGTGCACTCTCGATAGAAGCGATGATACGTATATTGGCTTTGCTGTGTGGCGGTGAGTCATGGTGTATATGCTGTAGAGATGAAGCAGGCCTACTTTTCGGCGTGTCCCACAGCGTCGATGATAGCAGAAGCCACCTGCACTTCTTTTGCCGAGTGCACTTTGGGCAGCACCAGAGTGTTGAGCCGTTTCGAGCCCAACTTTGGTAGAGCGAGAGAGGGAGGGAAGGGTGAGTGTGGAAAGGAGAAAGGGGGCTCTTACAGCAACATTCAGGTCGTCTATCTCCAGACCCGATCCAAAGCTGTTGATACGCACAGCCAGTTCTCGATGGGGATCGGGATAGCTCTAACGTGACACGGTTGAGAGAGTGGAGATGGCGGAAGGGAGGACGCGCCTCGATGGCATCAAGAACCATCTGACGGGCAGAGCCTTTCTTGTTCCATGCCACACTGTCCTCAAGATCAAAGCATACACAGTCGGCGGGAAGAGAGAGGGCGGCACGCAGTTTGCGCTCATCACTGCCAGGCACTGCAACAGGAAGCGGCTGGCGTCACACACACGCATACACACACGCATGCATACACGCACACACGCATGCACACACACACACACACACACACAATCAGCACGCACCGTAGAACAACGCGCGACGGGAGGCCAAGCGACGCAGCATGTTCGCAGCAATACGATAACACGTCACGGTCACCGCTCCTATTTTGGTTGGCCCACACACCCCGCACCATGCCACTGCGCGTTGGCTTTTCCGAAGACAGGAACAAGCGGTGTCGCCGCACAATGGAGGTGCATACGCATGGTTGCTGGATGTATGCGATGGGCTGGTGGTAGGATGCGCACACGATCCAGTTGGGCTTTGCCGACCATCCCGAACAAGCCTTGTTTGGTATTTTCGATGGGCACGGCGGCAAATCAGCGGCTGAATGGTGTGGGCTGCATTTCCATGAAGTACACGATGGCTGTCATCCCCGCTTCCCCTGACCGCTTTCCTAGATGGCACTGGAGACACTGCGAGAGCAGACCATGAAAACCCCCGCTGAGCTGCTTAGCAAAGCGTTTCTACGAGCAGACACACATCTTGTAGGCGAGAACGGCATTTATTCGGGGTGTACGGCGGTGGTGGCGTTTATCGCTGTTGTGCCGCATGTCAGTGAGGATAGCACTACTGTTGCTGCCGCTGCCGCTGCCACTGCCACTGCCACCACTACTACCACTGCTGCCACTACCCCTCCTTCTACAGCACCATCTACACCACATGCTCCCACCAAACGCATGCTGCACACTGCCAATGTGGGTGATGCACGCGCGGTGTTATGGTATGTGTCTGTGATGCGACTCTATGTTGCGCTGCGCTGTGCTGTTCTGTCTCACGCCCTAGTCGGGACGGACGTGCCATACGGCTGTCGTATGACCACAAGGGCACGGACGCACAGGAGGTCAAACGCATTACCGACAAGGGTGGTTTTATCATGAATCACCGTGTGAATGGTACGACGGAGCAGCCACACCTGCATGGGCCGTCATTCACTGTGCTTCATCGATAGGAATGCTCGCGGTGACCCGTGCACTGGGTGACGCCTCCATGAAAGAGTTCATCATCGGTGCACCCTACACCACCGAAACCGAAATCACCAGCAGAGACGACTTTCTGATCCTTGCTTGCGACGGGGTAGGCGTGCGACGAGGGCGTGTGCATGGCTCACCCACCCGTCTGTGCAGCTGTGGGACGTGTGTGACGACCAGGCTGCGGTGGATCTTGTGGTGGACGAGCCGGATGCACAGGTGGCCAGCCATCGCTTGCTGCAACATGCGCTGGAGAACTTCAGCACCGACAATCTAAGCGTGTTAATTGTGCGTTTCTGAGGGGGAGGGAGGGAGGAGAAAGACAGTGCAGTGGTTGTGTAATGAGGCCATCCAACAAAATGTATTTTTGCACCACCATATCTGGTCTGTGTCTATACATCGGCAATGGTCACCTCCACCTCGACACCGGGCTCGATGGAGATGCTTGTCTAGGGGAAGGGGAAGAAAGGGATGGTTAGCACACGGTCTTGGCCACACCCCACACGTACAATCTGCTTAACGATCTCCGAGGGACTGTGCAGATCGATCAAACGCTTGTGGATGCGCATCTCGAAGCGATCCCAGGTCTTGCTTCCCTCACCGCAGGGTGTCTTGCGGGTGGTGATGCGCAGCACCTTGGTAGGCATGCGGACTGGACCCTTGACGCGCAGGTTCTTGTCCTTGGCGCGGTTGATCAGATCGGCACACACTACGCGGGGCGGGGGCGGGTGAGGGGCGGGACGAAAGGAAGCGCGACGCACCCTTCTCCAGCGCCTTGACGTTGCGAGAGGTGAGGGTGATGCGGATGCGGTGGATCTTCGCCTCGCCCAGCGACTCCTCCAGACCGGGTTTTGAGCCTTTAGCGACGTAAGCCATGAGTGCGGCTAGCTTGGTGACTAAAAAGGCGGAAGAGAGGCAGAAGCGGCGACAGGGGCTGCCCAAAAACACTTCGCACAACGGGCGAAAGACCGACTGGCTGCTCGCCCAGTACGATCAGCACAGAAGAGAGATGCGTCGCTGATTGGCAACAGAAGGGGAATGGAAGTGGAAGGACTGATGTGGTTGCACACTTCATGCGTGCTGCGCAGGCGCACGCTTCGTGTCTTCCTACCGGGCAACAGCAGCCCACCGACCACGCCTGTTGCGTGTTTGCTGTTCCAGTGCTGTGCTGTGCCACGCCGCGGCGTGGATGGGCACAACGCGTGGTTCTGTGGAGGTGCGTGGGCGATCTGCTGTCCAGCAACAGCCAGCATGCGTTGGCTGTGTTAATGTAGAACCACTTTTGCTAAATGCCCCTCCTTTTTCCTAGTTGGCTGTCGCCTGTGACGGCCA
>QZWT01000356.1:0-13318 GCA_004114315.1 Cochlonema odontosperma | reverse complement strand
CGATGACGAGTAGTGGGTGGCACACGATGCATGTCGCGCCTGGCTTGGACTGGCTGCATACTTGTTCTGTCTTGCACACGTCAGTTGCACAGACAGCGTTCTGAAGCAAATGATTTGCAATAGGCTGTCGTTTGCACAACCATGCACTGCATGTTATAGTATTAATTCAGTGAGAATAGTACATTTCCTCTTCCTGAGCCGAAAACAGCTTCCGCTTTCGTTCTGCTAATAATAGGCCCATGGTGGTGTTACACTGAGCTAAATATGTCTTTTCCGTCTGCTCAAGCGTCTGCTTGTATGCCTTTACCTATCATGCGAGTGTTAGCAAGCCCGTGCTGCGCGCTCTCTCCGCCACTTACATCCTGCACATAGCTTCGAAAAGACGCTTCTGCCTTTTGCCGCAAATCTCGTTCCAGTCGTAGCACAAGCACATGCTCTGACACTTCGAATTCCAGTTTCTCCAATGTTTCATCGAGCGCAATCACTTCCGGATGCTGTTTCAAAGTGTCTGCCTGGGTCGCTGCTACGGGTGCTACGAGCCCGTCGTGGTCGTCGCCCGTGGACACTGTTACATCTGTGCCTGAGAGCTCCGACTCCGTGTCACTGAACTCCTCTTCTGCTTCCTCCTCTTCACGTTGTTGCTGTTGCTGTTGCTGCTGTTGCTGTTGCTGCTTCTGTTGTTGCTGCTGCTGCTTTTGTCTTTGCATCTCCAGGTCTCGAGCTTGTACACGGGCATGTCCTGAGAACGTGGCTTTAATGTGGGGATGTATCTTGATACTTTGCGAAGCCGGATCCTGCTGCTTGTGATGTGATTTCTTTGGCCCTCGCGTTAAGCCGCGTGTTGTCTTCAGCTCTGCATCGCTATTCTGTAGCCTAGATCGAGAATGAGTGAAGCGACAGCGCATGGCAGTTTACAGTTTTGTTAAGCGCCGTATGCGCTTTGGTGTGGTGTCGCTCCCATCTGCCAATTGATTGGCACTCCCCGTGTTCTCCAAGCACTCCACAGTTGGCTTCCTCTTCACCATGGTTTCTGACGTGTGGTCCTCGATCGCGTCTCTGCTCTCATGCTTCTGCTCGTTTCCCAATGCGTCTCCAAACGCGGTCTTTTCGTTTTCATTGTTCGCGCCTGCTTCCGGTGCATGGGGCGTCGATTCTGGCGGTAGTGCCACACCTTTTGTCTTCCTATGCTTTCGACGCGGCAGTTTCATTGCAGTGCCCCCTTCACTGTTCAACTTTTCTGGTTTCCGGTTGAGCGGAATCGTAAGCGCATCCATTGCCGACAGTTCGTCCTGCCATTTGCGCAGCTCTTCTCGTGGCGGGGGCGGCAGTGTTGTCAATGACTGCCCTTGAGAGAAAAACGGTGATCCCTCGCTTGCACCTGCACCATGACTAACATCCGTCCCGTCTGCTCCAGCAACAAGCAGCGATTTTCGCCGATTTGTTTTGACATACTGTAGGTGTTGCTTTGGGATGACGCTTTCTGTCGCATAGTTTGCTGTGGATGAGGGTGTGACCGACGCCTCCATGGTTGTCGAAGCGGTAGTTAGCAACTGTGGGAGCATTCCCCGTTGCCCATCAACGGAGTCGTTTGCCGCTTCTTTTTGTGCCTTCTCTGATGGAGCTGTCACTTGTAGCATTGCCGCTTGCATTTTCGCCCACTCCACAGTGCGTTCCATCCCTAGATGCCGTTGTGCCACCAGCACCTTTTTGCGCGGTGCCGGCGATGACTGTGTGGCCACACTTGATCGCGCTTCGCTTTGCGACGCAGTGCCATTGAGGATGGATGTGCACGCAAAGCGCTTTGACAGAATCGGCCATTGGCGTCGTACACGCTCCATCCTTACTATACGTCGTGCCTGTTCACTCATGCGTAGTTTTGCCTCTTCCGTTTCGATCTCCTTCCATAGCGCTTTCCAGATCTCCGCACGCTGTTGCATTTGGTGGTGATGCACGGCAGCCGCAGCCGCAGACCCTTGCAGCAGGTGTGATGGTGTTGTCGTGCTTGCTGTGATGCCATAGCGTGCCGCAATACGCCACCACCGTCGCGAGATCTCATACTCCAGCCAGGTTTGGCCACACTGTGGCATGTCGAACAGGTGGAACACATAGATCTGTAGATCGGGAAATCGAGATTGGCAGGTGGGACAATACATCAGGCGCGGGTCGAGTGGTACAGGCACTCCTTTCTCCGGTTTATACAAATGTCGATAGGCGGGATGCACGCTGGAGGACACTTCGGTGAGAAGTGGCATGTTGCCGCGCGCTGCATGTCCAGTCAGACAGAGATCTGTTTCTCGTGCTGCTGTCCATGCGGCACGAATGAGTGGTTGGCTCATCCGGGACAAGCTTATTGGCGGAGTGCAGTTGGAGGCAGCAGGGGCAGGCGCAATCACCTGCAGCCGATTTGTCGATTGAGCGATTGCCATCGCTTGATGCCGCAACGCGTGAGCCGATTGTATAATATGAGGATCTGTGGTGGTGACGGGTGTGGTCGCTGACGCCACGTTCGACATACGTGTCATGGTTGGAGTGCGTGACGGCTGAGCACGGGCTACTGCATGCGGCCGCCGGTTCTGGGAAGCCGCAGCAGCAGTGTCTTTCGACTCAGCGGCCGTTTTGCGTGTAGCAGTGGTATTAGGTGACAGTGTTCTGTTCCCCGACTCATGCTGCATTGATTGGCGTGAGAACAGGGATTCAGACAGAGAGGACATTGAGTATGGTCGTGGAAGCGAGGACAGAAGCGTGCTAGCAGGAAGATTGGACCAGTGCAAGGGTGCAGCAAAGGGAACAGTGGGACCAGAATGCTGACCAGTAGGGTTGTTAGCATCGGTATGGCCCATGGATGTGGACGATGCGATAGGATATTCACGAGCTATGCCACGGTGAGACGGATGCACCACCCTTCCGCTTGCATTCCTACCAAGAATAGAATTATCTGATGCAGTGTGTGTTTCAGCGGCGGTGTGATAGTGCGACACGTCATGCCGTGTTATGTGTGGCGAGCAGTGCTGCAAATAGGCGTCCTTTTGGTGGTCAGACGACAGGAAAGAGACGGGATGCTGCAGGCCACCCATGAACGGGCTTCTGCTCTCTGTGTTGACGCCTGTATCGCCTTAATGGTCGGTTGCTGTCACGATACATACCATAGTGGGGCACTGTGCCCATACTCCTGAACTCGTCTCCGACCAGACCATCATCATCAAGATCATCGGTGCCGTTGTAGAACACAGCCATATTTCCAGGACTCAAGTGTTGCGAATGCATTGACGAGTGGGAAGGGTGGTGGTGCGCAGGCACAAGCGGGGGCTGATTGCGATTTGCGGCCATGGGGCGCGTGACAGCGAGCAGGAGGCGAGAAAAGGGGCGAGCGCGTATCGGTGCACTGGCCGATTCGGACGAACGGACGGACGAACGGACGGACGAACGGACGGACGAGCGAACGGAGAAGCTGTTGCAACACGAAAGACCATCGCTAGACTGAGCCGGTTTAGCAGTTGGAGCAGATGGAACAGGAGACAGTAGGGCTGCAGAAGGAAGCATGTGTGGCTGCCATGAAAGATGCATTCCATCAACATGCACCACACAAACCAGCAACATTTCACCAACAAACACAATAAACAAACGTGTATGTGGCTTGTGCGGATGCTGCACTAGCCAAGTGCACAAACCAAGCGCACAGCGACGATGTGTAAAACAACGCTTTACGTTTCCTTCACATGATTGGCAAGTTAAACCCGCCCTTCCGTTTCAGTTTGGTGCAGGAGGAAATATCTCGCAGTGCTTATCCGAAAGAGCGGAACCTCCCGTTTCTCAAATGGTATGTTAGTACGTGTGCACTGCTGCACGGCATACCCCCGCGCTAGTTTAAAGCTGCGCACGATCGTGTCTCTCATCCCCGCCGACATCCCCACCGACTACTTGGCCACTTTCTGCCAGCAAGAGAACATCCAGCACATTTGCTTTCCGGTGGACAAGCCAAGAGAAAACGTGCCGTTGACCTATGCGCAAGTGAACACCATCTTACTGGTACTGCCCTCCTGCAGGTGCTTGGCGCTACGCACCACTTCCCACGTCCATCCAGCCCACTCACCGTACCCCTATAGCTGATCACCAGCATGGAGAATCTACCAGTGCACATCCACTGTATGGACGGCTGCTTGGTCACAGGACTGGTCATCGCCTGTCTGCGACGGCTTCAGTGTTGGCGCATCAATGCCGTGCTGAGCGAGTACGAGCGGTATGTTACAGCACGTAGCGCATGTTTTGCATCCTCACTAGTGCAGATACACGGAATCCGAGTCGTATGATCGCAAGTTCATGGACAACTACACGGGGGATCTGATTATTCCGCATGCACGCCTGCCTGACTGGTTGCCGGCGTTTCCGGCGGGTGCACACCCTGCTATACGTGTCAGCTACGCGATCATGCCAGGTGCAGAGAAAGATGCTCGTAGCCGTGGCTCGGATGGTGGCTAGCTGGTAGCGCCACGCTCAGCATCTGTTTCTTCCGCAAGCGATGCCCATCCAAAGCTCTGTATACGTCCAACCAGTGCTCCATAGGAACACGGTGTTAGCTGTGTCACCGCGGTGTAGTACAATGTGCCACTTCACTTCCTCGGTAGCGTTGTCTGCTCTGCTGAAGTGCCTCCGCCATCTCGCAGTGATGGCTATCGGCAGTGCAGATGGTGCTGGCGGCCAGACACGTATGCGAATAGCTTTGACGGCGATGCAGTGCACAGGCGTTAAACGAATGGCGCTGACACGGTGAAGCTGGTGCGCATAATAACGGTGTGGGCCAGCTTTGTCGATGTGCCATAGAATAGGATCATGCATGCAAAGAAGCATGGCTCAGCTCAGCATCATAGGATGTATTGCACTTCTCTAGCAAGAGACAAATATTCTAGTGGCGTCCTGGCTTGCGGTTCGCGTGGGATAGGTGGTGGTGTAGCACATGATATTACAGGATTGAAATACGAGAGGCGGACCAAACGGCGGACGGCAACATCTCGATGCACGATACACAAGCTCAGGCTGACAATCGGCGACACTGGCGATAGCTGTGCAGTAGCAAGACGACAACGTCAGCAACAACACGCGCAAAGTGAACATACGCGCGTGATAGTACTGGCTGGTGTTCGCCTTCCCAGTGATGCAGCAGATCCAAATGGTCGTCCCACGTGTCGGAGAACCGTTTCCACGGCACATACGCGTGCTGGAACTCGCCGCATGGCAACACCGGCTGAAAGTGCACGGTATCCTTTTCCGGGTGGATGTATTCTCGTGTGACTTCACTTGGCTTGAGTTGGCGTTGCGATGACGGCGGTGGGGGTCGCGGCTTTGCGCGAGATTGCAAGAGTGGCAGCGGCGCGGGTGCTTGCTGTCGCGCGGGTGCTGCTGTGTCCGGCCGTGGCAGCTGCAACTGCGTGAGGATGGCGGTACTTTTGCTGATCTGCCGATTGGGATGAAGACAGGCCTGCATGGTGGGAAGGACGCTTTGTTGTCCGTGCGCCAACATCGTTTTCAGCAACGACGGCATGCCCTTCGCCGAGGGCACTGTCAAGGTCTGTGCAGAATCCGATGTCACTGGCACCGCATACGACTCGTGCACAACGTTCTCGGGTGGATTTACCGAGTCTCCGGGTGCTGTGATATTCAGCCCTGCGTGTTGCGTTCTCGACATACGCCGCTTTCGACTGTATGCCAAGAACATCGCAAGCAACACTCCTACAAAGCATACACCCATAGCAACGGCGATGGAAGTACCAAGACCATAGGACGACCACGTGCTTGTCTCTGCTTGTATTGCGAGTGCAGGCATGCGCTGAAATGCTTCTGTGCCTAGCGCGAGGTCTGGCTGCGGCGCGGTGAACACCAAACGCATCTGCGGTGGAGGAATAGGCTGCCAGCGCGTGTTGGTTGACGTTGTGGCATCTTGTGGTAGAGATGGTTGCCTTCGGTTGCTTGTGGTGGTGCTGGTGCTGGTGGGAGTTGGCAGTGCAAGCGTTTCTGTGTCCATCGTGTGCTCGCTGTCTTGGAACATTTGACGACGTATGTGTGGATCGTTGTGGCGTAGTTGACAGGAAGCTCCGAAGCGACTGCACATGCGCTTGATAACGAAGAGGAAAAGACGGGCACGTCGTCGGCTACAGCAATAGCATCGATCGGAGTGAGAACGTTCTTGCGTTGACAGCTCATTACTGCATGCGCCATGTCCACTTCCTTCGACGTCGCCGACGCATGCAACTGTCTGTGGCGTGCATTGCTTCCAAGTGACCACCCTTTACTTCAACGCCGTGACGCGCCTTGCGTCTGCCGCGAATGGAAAGCGAGATGCTTTGTTCTGCGCTCCCCTCCTCTCCTCCTCCCCCCTCGCCAGCACTTCGCCACAAGCACGAAGAAAGAAGACATCTGTGATTGTCGAAAAAGTACACGTTTAATAACACAACACGGAACGGATTTAAAATCCGTGCACCTTCACTTTATCCTTCTCCACAATGCCCTCTTCTACCAGAAACGAGGCGATTTTGGTGCGTTGATCTCCTTGTAGCTGGATGACCTCACCGAACTCCTCATCTTCTACCAGCGCACCATTGCATGCGAACTCTTTCTTAAACGCCTTCATCAAGCGTTTCTGATCAATATCAGCTGGAAGACCTTGAAGCGTGGTCAAGGTTTTACGTCCATTACGCTGCTGCACACGAATATCTATCATTCACCCCGGCTGAGCGTTAATACGTGTGGTAGGCGGTGGAGAGAGAGGGGCGGAGAGAGGGGGGACGGGAAATAGAGTGGGAAACAGGGCGGGAAACAGAGCGAGCAACGAGAGATCGGTGTCAGGCGTTGTTGTGCGAGGGCGAATGAATCAGTGTAACTATGACAATAGAAGGGTCATTCAGTTCGAATAGACACGGTGTTCAAAACGAACACCACATCTGGTTGTAGTGAACTGTCGCCAAGTATAGGATTTCATCATCTTCATCGTCGACACACGGTGGAGCATACGGGCGGCGACGTACAGAGGCGCGGCGCACGAACTTACGAATATAGCCCTGCGCAGATGCATCGTCTTCAACATCAGCAAACGGATCGTAGGTTTGCAGGTTTTGAATGGAAGACATGCACCGGTGCTAGGATGAATGCGTGTGTACGGTGAGGGAATGGATGCGGGAAGTCTCTTGTGGCGAAAGCGCAGTCCTCGCCGCGGATGATTAACGCGCGCGCTCGCCCGCCTCTTCACCGCGGATTGAGGATCTGGCGTTTAGACATTGTAGCACTAGCCATAAAACACATAGTACAAACGGCGAAATAGCATGGAATAGATTGTGCCGTCTGGGAATAAGCAAACACGTACGGGTGGTCTGGGTGTAGCGCCTTTCTCTCCTCTGCTCTCTCCTCTTGAAGATACCCAGACAGCAACAGTCGTCTTGCACTTCATGTACACGCTATTGGACTCTCACCAGCATCCCAGAAGACTGAGATGCATGCACTGCTGACAAGGCACTCGGGAAATGATGCGAAACAAATATCTACAACTCGGATACTGATTCGGATTCTCGAGTACACACTCCATCCCAAAACGCTTACTCTACTCTTGCACTTCTACGTGTGTGCCGCATACTTGTACGAGGCCGCTTCGTTCCTCGCTCATCAGTGCTCTGTATGGCCCGTATCGTTGCTGGTGAAGGGAACAGCGTGCCCACGTGAACTGCGCAGTTTGGATGAGCACCCGCCGACTCGGTTTTGCAGTGAACCAGGAAGTTAGCGATCTCAATCTGTGCACAGTTGTCAGTGCAAAATTCCATCCACAAGCAGAAGTGCAGCAGTGCCATGGCTCACCTCTTGCATGCTAAATAATGACGCTTCAGCTTTCGCCCTGTTGTCCGCGACTGATTCCTTTTTCCTGTCCGCACGAGTGAGTGCGAGGAAGCGGTGGCATAGCAAATACACACACCGATGTATAGCGTTGAAGAAGTTGAGCCGGATGGAGGATTCAGGAACACGATGTCGCACGCCATTCAAACGATAGTCGTGTATTAAGCAGTCCAGATCATTAGAGATGTCGTAGTCGGCATCCAGAGGTGCTTGCATGGCATCGTCCAGCTCCATCAGTTTGTCCCCGCGTCGCTTTCGTTTGTGCCCCATGATGGTGTCAGCGTGTACGGGACACTGCCATTTGCGGTTCTGGCCAGGCGGATTGGTGAGTGGCGGGTCCATGCAATCCCAATGCCAATGCAGTGTGCAATAGTCACAACTGAGCATAGGACCACGCATTGCCGACAAACGGCATCGGTAACAAAGACGAAATGCTCCAGAATCATCTGTCAATCGCCGATAATCCACTTCCTCATCGACACTACTATAAGGAACAAGTGTGTCAGACATGTACGCGCGCACACGCATATCCCTCTCCAACAAGCGCGCACACACACGGACAACATACTTGATTCGCGAATCTTTCCACTCTGACAGATCAATAATGTCCCCTCGCTCGTTCAGACTCACTGCCGACGATCAGACGGCTAAAACGGGCGGTGTGACACTACCGTTGGCAAAAATAGCACGCACATTCTTTGGAAGGATGAAGGCAGAAGGATTCTGTGTGTCGGTGTACTGTATGAGCCGCTTCCAGACGGACCGGGGTCTTTGCGTTGACGGATTCTGGCAATGCACACTCGTCATCCCGTTGCCACGTGTGGTGGCACGCCCACCTTTTTTGTACGACACGGCGCACAAAACCATTCACCATCGGGAATATTCTGAGGATCGACTGGCGGATCCCCGCAATTGAAGTGAAAAGAAGCGGGACACGAATCACAGCAGAACAGCTGGCCCGGATCCCCGCACACCTCGCATGTCTCCTGGTTGTGGTCCACTTGCAGCTGGCCACCGATGTGTCGGCACAGAAGGAGAACGCGTCGGCACTTACCTTGCTGTAGTCAATGCCATGTGAAATAAGCTGGGGCTTGATCCTTTTCCGTGTCGTTCGCTTCACCTTTTTCTCCTCCGCCTTGTCGGTGACAAGATCTTTTCTATCAGAAGCGCTGGCGGGTGTGAGTTGGTGACAAGGCAGACACGCCGCCCATGGTATCGCGGTGCAAAGCAACAGACAACGCTCACATACTCCTTCGCAAGAGCATTTCCGACAGTCGTGTCCACACCGTTTGCTTTCGGAAGTGCATTGATTTTCAGCCGTATAATCGACTTTTTGCGGGAGCTTAGCGGATTGAGTTCCGGCGGTGTGACAGGGTCGACGGTCATGGACGATCCGAGATCTATGTAGCGTGACTGGCGGTACACACAGGCGGTTGCAAGTACCGCTCATAGCGTTTGCGCTGCTGCTGGACGTAAGGAGTGAGCTGAATGTTCAGGCGCAGCCACCCAAGTGCGTCGACTCAAGCAAGGCGTGGGCGTAGTCCTGTTATTTGCAGTACCTTTTCTGTGACCGCTGCCCTCACGCTCGGTCTCTTCTGCACTTGTGTCCGTATACTGCAACCACCGGAAGTGATGGATGAATGACGACGCAAAGCACACGCCTTCTCAGCGCGCTGTGCATGTGGTAGCGAGGTAGCTGGGCCGGAGACGTGTGCGCTCGCAATTTCGGAACACAATATAAAGGCATGCACACCATCGACACACTCTGTCTGTCAAGCCCACTTGCCCTCCTCCCACACACACAAGCATCTGTGCGTTTGTTGAAGGGCGTAAGCGGTGTTTATTGCTCACGGTAGCACGATGTATTTCTGCAAGCGTGTGGGTATTGCGCCAATGAGCTTCTTTTCCGAGAGCCATTGGCGACCTAGCAGAAGCGCGGGTCAGCAACCACCACATGCTCCAGCAACATACTGAACAGTTTGGATTGATATCGGTACGCGCCATCGCACAAGATAGTGACCACGCGACTGCCTATCGTTCCACACCGTGTTACCAGGACAGCTCAGCAACAGCGACAGCTCACCTTTGCCAAGCATGTTGGCCATTGCTACTGCGGCCGCGACATTTAGTGCAGAAGATGCCCCCACGTAGATCCCCTCCTCGTCCAGCAGTCGATAGACCTGGATGCAGGGTGAGCAATGGTGACCAAGAGATGTGTATGCCATTTCAATAGACGCGTCATCCTCGATCCGCAAGGCATCGTCGATGAGACGAAGACCGGGCTTCAGATTCTCTGTAACCCTCCCCTGCCCAATACCTAGCGTCCGCACAATCAGACGCGATCACCGACCGCGCAGTGTACACTACCCTCGGTGATGGAACTGCCAGTACGCTCTACCAGTGTGCCGCCACTCTTGATATACTGGTAGAGCACACTTCCAGGAGGATCGGCCAAAAAGCACTGCACACGCCCGTGCGATCGTGCCTTCAAACAGGCAGTAACACCGGCCAGTGTGCCACCAGTGCCTGTAGCACATACGAAGCCGTCCAGCTGACCCTGGGTTTGTTCCCAGATCTCTGGACCAGTGGTTTCCAAATGTGCTTTGCGATTGGCTGTGTTGTCGAACTGGTGGGTCCATACACAGTTTTCTATCGATTCAGCATAGCGCTTGGCCTGGTGGTTGTAGTTGTCAGGGTGCTCGTAGGCCACGGCAGGAACAGTGTGCACCTGTGCACCCAGCATACGCAGCAGATCAACCTTCTCTTGACTCTGATACGTTGGCCCGTTGGCCCGTTGTTATGGGGAGGAAGCGGGACAAAGTAGGCGTACCTGGGTATCTGGCATGTAGATCACACACTGGTAACCACGCGCTCTACAGATATGCGCCAAGCCAATGCCGGTGTTGCCTACAGGTGTGGGAGGGGAGGGGAAGAAGAAAGGATGCGTGTACCTGCAGTGCCTTCTACAACAGTTCCGCCACTGCGCAGATGGCCTTTGGTGTGTGGTGGTCAGGCGGGTGTCCATTCTCGACACCACACACGCATACCTTGTTCCTCCGCGTGTTTGACAACGTACCATGCAGCACGGTCTTTGACAGATCCACCAGGATTCATGAATTCAGCCTTGGCAAGGATGTCACAGCCAGTCTCGTCTGACAGCCGTTTCAGACGCAGCTGGGATGGAAGCGTGAGTGGGAGCAGGGTGTGGACGGGGATGGAGAGGGGGCAGACCAGCGGTGTGCGTCCTATGGCACCGACAAACCCGTGTGCGATCTGTAGAGGTGTGAATGGCAGCGAGATGCGGCGTCAGACGCGTGTGCCCAGTGCAGCCATTGCCAGCCACGCGCTATTGCTGCAAGCAGTGTTGTGACTGCCATGGGAAAGCGTGCAGGTGGGAGGATGTGCAGGCGGGGCGGGAGATGGTGGGGCGGGAGGTGGCAGTGCGCCACCCGCAGCACACGACAAGACAAAGCAAAGCAAAGCACTACCAATTGACTGACTGTGTACTTCTTTGGTCTTGTCTGTTGGGGGAGCGAAGAGGCGTGCACCGACCATGCCACACCGCGTGTCTAAGCCGTTCTCAGGATGATGTGTACACCGCTGTCGGTCCATATAGGCTCGCTGACACGCCCCACATCCAACGCAAAGGCGGCCACCTCGAACGGCCGCTGCATTTGGCCTCTGGCAAAGTAGCCCAGATCACCACCACGCTTTGCGCTGGAGCAGTCGCTTTCTCGTGTGGCAGCATCGGAGAATTCCAGCTGACCGGCGGAGATGTGCTGACGCAGGCCCTGCAGGATGTCTAACGCTTCTTCCTTTGATCTGGTGATGTTGTCCTGTGGGAGAGGGGGTAGGGGAAGGGGTGAGGGGGAGGTGGGAGTGGAGAGGCGGGCGTAGCGAGAGGAGTGTACCTGTTTCCAGGAAGCAGGACGCCGGGAGTCACGATGTTTGATGAGGACATGACTGGCACGGATCTGATCGGCAAATTCTCCGGTGGAGTGGGTGGTGTCGGAAGCAGCAAGACCGCTGTCGGGGTGGGAAGAGGGGGCGTGGGCGGTGGGAGGGTCCCATTGGGATTCAGTAGTGCTGGTGTTGAAGTAGTAGGGCAGGTTGCGTGTTTTGGAGTGTCTGACTTCCCAGTGCGGGGGTAGCTGTATCTGCTGCTCGGACTACGAGGGATGAGTGGTGAGCGGTAGGCGGATGTAGACAGGCGAGCAGGGCTGGATGGTGTGGTGGGATGGAGATGCGATCGTCTCTCTCTTCCCCCACTCCTTCTCCTCCCTTCCCCTCCCTTCCCCTCCCTTCCCCTCCACCACGTACCATGTTGCAGTTGATTGACTACACGTTACTGTGCCTGTTGCGGCTGCGTGTGTGTGTGTGTGGCTTGGTCGAGTCGAGCAAGCGAAACAGTGCGACGTGGGGGGGGCGGTTGTTCACTGCCAGCCGCCTTCCTCCTTCACATGGAACTGCTGTTTGATCCGCGGCTGATCAGTCCACGGCTGCGTCACGCGCTGCCTGCGCACTACGTGCTGCGTCCGCTTGCTTCCACCGACCACGCCAAACACTTCTTCCCGCTGCTTGCCCAGCTGACCGACGTGGGTACCGCCCATTCGCCCTCCACCTTTGCCTCGCGCTTCCGCTACCTCCGCACACACGCACACGAATACTTCCTCGTCGTGATAGAGGACACCCGCGATGCTACGCTGATCGGCTGTGGCACTGTGTTTGTCGAACGCAAGTTCATCCACGACAACGGACTGGTGGGCCATATCGAGGACATTGTGGTGCACCAGCGCTGCCGCGGGGAAGGACTGGGGCTGGTGGTGATCGACGCGTTGAAGTACATTGGCGCTAGCATTGGCTGCTACAAAGGTAGTGCACCATATCTATGCTACGGCTGCTAAAGTGTGCGCTAGTGATCCTCGACTGCTCGGAGAAGAACGTGCCGTTCTACACCAAGTGTGGATTTGAAAAGAAAGAGGTGGAAATGGTGTGGTACAGCAAACAGGCAGACCACGCACCGGGATTCCAATCGAAGCTGTAGCCGTGGCAGAACAATGGTGTGGCAGTGTGGGGTTGTTCTTTATTTATTGGCTGACTGACTGACTGATCGCTCGTTCGTTCTCACCTGTCTCTGCGTGTTCTTTCTTGGTGTGACGGTGGTGCCGTCACCGTGCCTCGCTTCCTCCACGCCAATACTCACACCCGCCACAGCGCATACACACACCCGCCGCAGCGCATACACGCATCGCCAGCGCATACACCCGCACCACCACTAGCCCATACACGCGAACACAATGCCACGCGTGATTGTCGCGTCCTTGTTCCTTCCCACCACATTGGCTGCCAGTGTATGCACATCTCCACGCACGCCCCTCACAACGCCCCTCACCAAACTGCGCAGTTCACGTGGGCACGCTGTTCCCTTCACCAGCAACGATACGGG
>QZWT01000355.1:0-13335 GCA_004114315.1 Cochlonema odontosperma | reverse complement strand
ACGTTCCCCTGTACCCTCGTCACGACGACAGGACTCCGACCATACCCGATCACCGTCTACAGCTTGGCTGCGATCACCGCCCCTCCATCGACTGGCACGACAACGCCGGTCACATAGCTTCCCCCTGCTCCTGCCAGCCACAAACACACGCCTGTGTATCCGCATCAGAGGCGTGTCTGCTGGATGTCCCATTGCCGTGCACCCACCTGCCATATCCTCTTTCGTCCCTACACGGCTCATGGGCAGGCCATGAAGGATCGCTTCGCCATGCTCCTCCAGCGTCTGCTGCATCATCTTGGAGGGAAAGGGTCCGGGCGCAATGCAATTCACGGTAATACGTGGCGCCAAGTGAGCGGCCAAATGACATGTCAAATGGTGCAGCGCGGCTTTGGAGGCCGAATACGCATACGTTGGCAGCAGTGGTGTCTTGATCCCTGTTTCGTAGTGAATACGCGCATGGACACGGCACATGCGCCCACCATCCACCGATCCAATGTTGATCACACGCGCAGGCTGACCGTCACGGCCAGCAGCTTCCAGCAGTGGCAAGCACCTATGCGCCGACGTCAACGATAGACGCGGCTTGGAGAAATGCATACGCTTGCGTCAGCGAGAAAACACGTCGCACGTTCAGGTTGAGCACTTTCTAGCACAGCTGTTGCAGCACGGGCACGGACACACACACACCACCACCACCACCACCACCTGCACACCTCAAAACTTGCGTCGGGATAGTCTGCGAGTGGCGCGCCCCACTGGCCCCACCACGCATCAGCAGTGAAACAGCAAACGGCAAGTGTTACGTTTGCACCCGCATTGTTCACCAGTACATCCAGTCCTGCGTGGTGTGTCAATGGTCAGCACACAGCGCCGAGCACTAACGTCCTTCGCGCTGTCGCAGCTCCTCCGCCACGCGCTGCACTTCTGCCAGCTGCTGCAGATCTGCCGGCAGGCTGACACACCTGCCATGGCCCAATGCTGTCAGCTGCTTTGCTGCGGCAGCACACGCGTCGGCAGAACGCGACAACACGTAAACGGTCGCGCCGTTGGCCACAAACGCCTCGGCTATCATCAAGCCAATACTGTAGCAGCAGCCATTTAGCACTCCGCCCCGTGTTTACCGGATTACCCACGGCTTCCGCCTGTGACAAGCACTACTTTGCCACGCACGTCAAACAATGCGCTCGCGTTCATCGCGGGAAACGAGCAGTATCAGCGACGCGCAACCGAGTGCGAACAGCAACACCAATCGCTGCTTGTCAGTGTTCCCATGGTCGTATTCGAATTCATATTATACTCAAACTTTTAAAGTGCATTACATGGCCACGTAGTGTAATGGTTATCACACTGGACTTTGAATCCAGTAATCCGAGTTCGAGCCTCGGCGAGGCCTCTCTTTTCGCTTTTTCTGTGCTTTCCCCTCCGTTGCTGCCGCCTCACCGTTCCTCATGCGACCCCGACACACTGTGTGGAAAAACACCGGCCATTTTAGTTGACTGATCACAAAAAGCGTTATCAAAATACAGTCATCCACTACCAGTCACCAGACTGCACGGCAGGGACAACATCCACGCCGCTGGCACCATCACCCAATACAGCCAACAGCGTGCCAATGCGCACCTGACATTCGTCACATTCCCGTTCCTTCCGTTTCAGTTGGTCCTCCATGCGTTGCAGTTGCTGCCGCAGATACGCAGTCTGGTCATGCTTAGCCAAGCTACGCCGCTTCAGCGCAGTAAGCTCTTTTTGTGCACTGGCCCATAATCGCTCTGCATCCAACGCGCGCTTCAGCGTTTCTCTTCGCGCCACGTCTGTTTGCCGCGCGGCTTGTTCATTACGAATACGCTGCTCCTGCTCCGATGTTAGCGCATCCTCGGTCTCCGCCAGTCGCGTTTCCAGCTGTTCCAGGCGCGACGCCAAACCGTCGTCTGCTGCTTGGCCGCGCACTTCGTTCATCATCGCTGCCACCTCGTCCAATCCGGTTGCCTGGTCTCGCGCTGCACTCCACAGTTGCTCCAAATCGTGAACACGCCCATTCGCACGCTCCAGCTCCGCGTTTCGAGTCTGCACTTCCGCACGCAGCTCCACTGCAGTTCTCTCGAGCGTCGACATTCGATCTTGCGCTTCTTGCCACAATCGTTCTGCCTGCTGCGCGCGGTTGTTGGCTCTTTTCATCGCTGCGGTGGCCGAATCTACAGCACGTTGGTGCTGCTCCAGTTGGCGGCGATGCTGTTGCTGCTGCACATCCCAGCCGTCGCTGCGCGCAGTTCGGTTCGCTTGACTGGCAGTGGCACGAGATACGGATTCCAACGCGCTTGTTTCCATCTCCGCCAACCGATCGTGGAGCTGTGTGATTTGCTCTTGCGCTGCTAAATGCATTTGCTCCAACTCTTCAACGCGCAGTTCCGCTTCCTCTGCCATCTGCTCAGCACGTTGTCTCGCCTCCATGGTTCTCGAAAGCTCACGATCCCGATGCTGCAAATCGTCCTGCAGTCGCTGGTGCTCTTTCAGCACCATCGCCAGCTTCTTTTCTATTTCCAGCGCTCGTGACTCGCCAATCTGCGCAAGCTCGCGGGCCGAACCTGACGCTAATGCTGCCGCCTTTGCCTTCAGGTAAGCAGCCTCTTTCAGTGCGCCTTGGCGTGCACGCTCGGCTGCCTGAATGCGGTCGGCAGCAGCACTCGCATTCTGAATGCTGATCTCTTTCGCATCCCGCAGTTCTCGGCTCAGCTGAAGCAGCATCTGGTAGACCGCGTGTCGAGCCGAGCCTGGCTCACCCATGTCAACGAGCAGCCGCTCGTCCATCTTGTACGCTATCGAATTCTCGCTTGTTGCGGGCGTCATCGGCTGCCATGGCGTGGGCGTAGGCGCGTTCGAGGTAATGTCCGCTATGCTGGTGCCTAGCGGGGATTCTTTTCGTGCCACTTGTGGATAGGGCCGGATCATTGGCGACGCGTGGTTCTGATTATGAACAATCGCACGCAATTCTTCCTCTGCCTCACCATCGCGTGCCACCGCCCCCTCTTCGCTGTGCACACCATTCGCCGCCTTGGCTATAATTGTGTCCACTCGGATTCCCTCTACTTTGCGTGGCACCGGATGCGTGGCACCCTGAACTGCTGGAGATTGTGTTCGCGTGGTATTGCGTCTAGCACGATCATCCTCTTCTCGCTGACTGTGAATCGTGGACGCAGAGTCCGGCCGAGACGACGACTGCGAGGGTTCGCGTGCGACGGGTTGCAATGGCTTTTGCGAGAAACTGTTTACATTAGTAGTGGGCGCAAGTGGCATGGTGTCACTATCGATCGAGTTGGTTTCGCACGTAGTATCAGGTGACGGCGCTGACGCGTCGGCATTCACAACATGCAATGCGTGCGGAGATTCCCGCCCGTAAGCGTGCTGCATGGAGTTTGGTGTTGTCAGCGCGGAGGATTCCTGTGCCGGTGATCGGGTATGGTCGGAGTCCTGTCGTCGTGACGAGGGTACAGGGGAACGTGTCTGCCCTTGTGCTCGGCCTTGCTCTGCACTCATGCGTCGGCCGTGAGATTCAGCTGCTGGCGGTTGACCTGGTCGTGATGCTGTGGAGACTGAATTCTCACGTGTTCGCACTTTATCCATAGAGCCATTCGACTCACGACCCACCGGTATCGTGCGGCCTGGAGATTGACGCCCATTTGCCGCCTGCTGAACGTCCATTTGTCGCTGGTGCTGCGGTGGTGTGGTGGGTACCGGTGGCTGTATCGAACCATTACGTCCTGAACGTGGCACGGGCATGGGCGACTGGTTCCCCAACTTCTGCTGGTTGTGCTGATGCACCTGCTGCTTGATCAAACGCAAGCGCGCAAGGTTCAATGAGTCCTGGCCGGCCGGCATAGAGCTGTTGTCGGTTGCTGCAGAGCTGGTGCGGCTCATTGCCGCCGTCGCACTCATCTCCTGACCCTCGCTTTCTCCAAAGGTGTCTTGACGAGGACGATTGACGACGATTGGCGAGGACGGTTCTGGATACGACGGCTGCGGCAGGTTTGTCCGGTTGGGTAGCTGTGGCTGACCACGCTGCCCCTCAATCGCTGAATCTTGGCGCGCTGTCGGAGAAAGAGGCATTGGGCTCTCTCGACCAGGAGGTGCTGGCGGCTTTCGCACATACTTTCCACTTTCTCCATTGTTCACCGGACTTTGCCCCGAGGTGACAGACGGGCCTTTTGCCATATTAGAAGGCGCCGGGTCTTGTGACAAGGGGATGGAGGGCTTTGACGACGGCTGCGCAAGCTGCTGCCCAGCACCGCTGCTCCCGTTCGATCGTTGCGATAGCGACGGGCCTAGTCGCGGTTGCTGTACTAGGGACAAGGGTGCTTGCGGAGGCCCAGGCGAAGCTGTGCCCGTTGACGGTGGTCCAACAGGTTTCACCGGCGGCTCGTTCGGATACTTGATCTTCCCAGCGTCCAGTATGTGGACCTGGCATGGATCCTCACCCTCGCGTGCTTCTCCATTCAGCACGTAGATCTTGGCGCCAGAACAGACCATCAAATGGCCACTGCGCGCACTGGGTGCCGGTCCCATGTTCTGAAACGTATACCACCGACGGCCTATACCGCCATCAGTACGCAAACGCGCGGCCATGGGATGGGGGACACGCACTCCGTATCCGAAATGCAATCACATCACTCAGGTTTTTTCCAGTGGCCGACTTTCCGCCAGTAATATAGATA
Organism: Cochlonema odontosperma; assembly: GCA_004114315.1. Taxonomy (NCBI): domain Eukaryota; kingdom Fungi; phylum Zoopagomycota; class Zoopagomycetes; order Zoopagales; family Cochlonemataceae; genus Cochlonema; species Cochlonema odontosperma. The sequence goes on along the minus strand of QZWT01000355.1, from coordinate 8,629 downwards.
CAATCGTCGACAATACATGCGGCATGTCCTGCACGGCCCGGTGGTGTATGCCCAGTGGCAACCAGTAGCTGCCAGGTGTTTTCCTGAAGATCGTAACTCCACATTTCATTGAAGAACGTGTCTCCGTCTGTGCCGCCGAAACTAGCATGAATCAGTATCAATAACAACAGCAGCAGCAGCAGCAGCAGCAGCAGTAAGATAGTCCCAAACGCGGATTACATGTAGATTCTGCCGTTGTAGGAAGTGGCTGAATGGCCAGCGCGCCCAGATGGTCCATCCGATACCGGCTCAATGTATTCCCAGCACGGTGAGTGAAGCACTAGTCTCGCCACCATGAGTATTGCATGCTCAGCCTTCCCCCTCTGCGCACACGCGCATGCGATTTTATTACAGGTGCGCGTGTCAAAAACGCTAAGATCGTGCAAGAAGTAGCCGTCGGTTTGGCCGCCAAACACATACATTACCTCGCCGACCATCACAGAGGCGTGATCCCGTCGGCCCACCGGTGGATTGCACTGCACAGGCACGCGCACCCAAGCTCGCGTGTCGTAATAGAGTGCGTAAAGTGCGTCTTCACATTTGCCGTCGTCACATTCACCACCAAACACTGTGGAGGCGTGTCACGCGTGTGGGTAGCGTGTGTGTGTGTGTCAGAACGTACCAAGCATTGCCACTCCGGCGTCTACAGCCGTATGACCGTCTCGCGCGGGCGGTATGTCTCCGTCCGTTTGCCACTGCTGCGCCACCAGTGTTCCTACGCACACTGTCACCACACAGACACGCGCGGTTGCCACTGACCAGCCTTGATCACCACCAAGTCGTTGCGCGGTCCAGTGCGACCCAGACCACCGAACAGCCAGAAATCCTCGCCTACTGTACACACGGAATAGTCGCATCTAGGAAAGGGCGTGTGCTGCGACAGCTGGCGCACCGACCACGGATAAGCAGGCATTGCTTTTCGGTCGGACGTGGAGTTGGGCGGAGGCATGGCCTGTGGCGGGGAGGGACGAGCCGCGGGCAATAAACTAGGACGTGCTACTTTTGGAGGTAGAGCGCCAAGGGTGGGTGGTGTGGTTTGAGACGTGGACTGCACAAGGCCGCCAGACGCAGCAAGTGAGGACGGATGCATGGCATGGAGTGGGAGAGATGGATTGAGCACAGGCTGGCCAATGGCGCTGTTGCCAGCAGGGACACTGGAGGTGGAAGAGGCAGAGGTAGGAGGAGGTGGCGGCTGGGACGGAGGCACCGCTTGCATCAGCGTCTGTCGTCGCATCTCGTCGTCTCTTTGTCGTTGTCTCAGTTGTAGTAGGCGCTGCTGCTCCTCACGTTCTCGCAAGGCTCGTTCCTGGTCTTCGCGATCACGCTTGTCCAGCTCCTCACGCTCCTGCCGCTCCCGCTCCTCCTTTTCCTTGCGTTTTTTCTTTGATTTGAGCATCCTTTGGTCTAGCTGGAGGGGTTCGACAGCAGAGGATGGGAGAGAGGGCGGACGGTACGCGGAAGAGGGAGGGGCGGGCGAGGCGTTGGAGCGCTTAGAGGAAGATTGCTTGTTGCCAATGATGGAAGCGCGTGCGGCGGTTGTGCCAGCAAAGCCTCACGTCGCAGACACGAACACGCGCAGCAAAGCCAAAGCAAAGAAGAAGCGTGTGGGACCTGGACGGTTGGCGCAAAGGAGTCGGCGATGGCGATGGAGGCGGGCGAAGGGACGGTTGGTTGGGAGCACAAAGTGGCGCAAGCCGGGATTTCGGATTTCGGCTTCTTGCTCCTCCTCCTCCTCCTCCATCGCCACAGCTGTTCGTTCGCCTGTTTGTCTGTGCACATTCGTCCAAACTGGAGGGAAGAAGGAAGAAGGCGAAGAAGAGGATGTGGTGAAAGGAAAGAGAGGAGATGCGTGTAGTGAGGGAGGATGTGGGGGATGTGTGGGATGTGGAGGACAGGAGGATATGCGGGACGCGATATACCACATACACATGTCCATGTGCAGACACACAGAGAAGGATCACTACCAACCACGGTACCATTTCATTCTATATGCGCATACGCACATGATCTAATCGCTATTGCTATATACCACATATGTGTGTCCGCTGTGATCCCCGTGAAGAGGAAAATGCCAGCCAATCAGCCGTTCTATGCTGCGATGTCTAGTGAGCAATTCCGACCATCTCGTCCACATCTTCGATGAACGTCGGATGCTCTGCCAATGACGTCACACGCAGTGCAGCCTTTCTCCATTCCAAGACCACCTTCTTGTTGTCGTCGGCGAAGTGCGATGAGGCAATGCCGTTTTGGTGCGACTGCTTCAGTTTCGGGATCAGAAACCGCGTGATGAAATCGTTTTTGTTGTGATACGTGACGAAAGGTGTGTCTGGATGGCGACGCTTGAAGTATGCTCTTTCTTTTTTAGAAGGCTGCAGGAAGATGCTCCAGTGGCCGGGTGCATGTTGCAAATGCCTCATCAGCATCACGGCGTCTGGCAATAGGAAATACAGCGACTTGTGCACCACTTCCATTGCCAACATCAGACCGTAGTTGTCCAGTTTGAACGCGTCAAGCAGATTCATCGTGAGACGGAAGTGCAGGCTGATGGTCGTGTCGTCTTTGATGACCACGCCATGGAACTTGCCCTGGCCATACGCTTTGCAGGACGGAACCCGGTTCATCGACGACGCCTCCCATGACGCCTGCCCTTTTTTTAGCAAGAGGTTTACCAGTGTTTCGACACTTGGAGCAGAGGGTGCGGAGTGATCAGGGGGCGTTTGGTGGCGGAGCAGTTCGGCAGCAAGTCGAATCTGGTTGTTGGGTGTCGGGTAGGGGAGCACACCGGCGTCGAGTAGCAGCAGAAGGTCTTTGACAGGCGCGTAGTTCAAAGGATTGCTCGACACAAAACGGCTGTACGTATGGCTGAGCTGGAAGAACCGTGGCATGTCAGAGCTGCAAGAGGCGGGCTCGTCGCCTGGGAGACGCTCTTGTCGATGCGCCTTCCTGTGCTCTTTGCAGGACGCTTTGTATCGCGTCATCATGTAGCGCATGACAACACCCCATGCTTGTGCAGGCAGTTTCAGCCATGGAAACGTAGTTGCAGAGACATCCATTCTCTTGGTGTGAGGCGTGCTGATAGCACTCTCGAGAGCGCCATCGAATTTGCGGTCAACGGAGAGACGTGCAAGCCGTTTGAGGTTGGTGAGGAATGGGTCGTTGTGCTCCTTCCATGCGACGTGGGTGAGATCGACGTAGAAGTGCGGCAGCCACATGTCGAACTTTTCGCTGTCCTTGACGAACGAGCCGCTCACAGCGTTGTTATTGGACACTCTGTAGCATCCTTTCAGCAGCAGCGACTCGATGATGCGGTCTATTTCGATAATAGGGATGTCTTCTCTTTGCAAGGTCTTCACCACTTGTGCAGCCTCTTCCGAAGGCCGCATGCTGACCAAGGAGTATGGAGCAGCGGGCGTGGAGGGCTGGCTGCTGGGGTGCATAGCAACGGCGAGCACAGCTAGCTGCCACAGCGCTAGCATGGCGGTGGCGAGGCGCATGGCGACAGCAGAAAAACAACAAACCAAACCAGTGTGACACGGGTGCTGGTGCTGAGAAGAAATCCTTCTCCACCGCCACCGCCACCGCCACCGCCATCCGCACGACCGCCACAGTGCCATCCACAACACCACGCAGCTATGCTTGCAATGTGGATGGACATACCAGAGTGTAGCATAGTGTGGCAGTATGCAGCACTGGCCAACCGACGATAAGGAAGAGAGCAACCACCGCCACCCCACACCGCCACCCCTGACAAAGGGACACATATGTGTGCACAACCACCACTGTCACTACTCCTGCAGTGTAAATACAATGACCCAGAGGTTTTATGTCACTACTCGAAGGTGTTGCTGTGTTAAGAGACACTCTGTGCTAGCTCTTGAAACTGCGCTGAGTTCCTCCGATCGCATTGGCGCCAGTTGGTTTCGGTGGCCTCGGCGGCTTTGCGGGGTTCTGCCGCTTGTGCTTGTGAGCACCGCGTCGAGGTGCAGCAGCAGGCTCGTCAGTGGTATCATCAAGTGCGTCAGCAGACGTAGCCAGGCGCTCTGCCTTTTCTTGCTGAGCCATCTTTACGTGCAGGTGTTTCTGCGAGGATGTGAGCATCCCACGCTAAAATAGGCGTGGACTTACGCGCTCCTCGTTCAGTCGCTCATTCTTTTCCCGAATCTTTTGTGTACGGAAATCACTTTTACCGCCTCCCCCTGCCGTCAGCTCCACATTGATTTTGCGTTTGCGGAAGACTGTATGATGAAACTTAAGCGCTTTCTACTGGATGGTCATGGCGGCGGCCAGAAGGAGACAAGGACGACTACACTCATGCTGTTGGCGCCATTCAGTTCCAAGAACGCGAAACCACGAGACTTCCCCGTCTCCTTGTCTGTCATCAAGCGTATGCTGGCAAAGTCTGGGCGATGGTCAGACAGCTGGAGCAGACAGCATCCCCGCTTACTGGTGTCCACGAAATGTGTTTCCAAGTCCTGTTTGGTGACATCGAACGGCAGGTTTCCTGTGTGTGTGTGTGAGTGTGTGTATGCGTTATACAGCGTGTTCCGGTGCGCGTTGCTGTACCGACAAACACGATGAAGCGTGCACGCTTGGCCACTTCTTGTGCGTCCGCAGCCTCAACGGCAGGCGCTGGTGCTTCCTCGGACGGCACCTTCTCTTCTGTCGCAACACGCTGCTTCTTCCGCTCGCCTTTGTGGAACGCATCCGCCTTTAGCTGGCGTTTTGTTGGTTTCCGTTCTGACATCTCAAAAAACACCTGGGACTGCTCTTTCTTCGTGCAGATGGTGCGTGTGGCGAGGGTGTGGCGCGCTTACTTCCGATAGGATCGCTTTAACATCAACAGCCAGCTGGAGCACTGTAAGTGGGCCGCGGGGAGAGGTGGAAGGAGCCGGTGGCTGAATGGACGGGACAGTGCAGTCGAAGTACATGGGCACGGGCCATGCTGATTTAACACGATAGTAGGCGCCATCCCGCAACAGCCTGCCTGCCGCTCACACTGCTGACGGTGCAGCGAGTGGGTGGTGAATCAACACCGAGACACGCTGGCCACCTACCCCGCACACATCAACCTGCTGACGTATTTCGCGGTAGCGGAGAACGAGAGCATTGGTCGTATGCGGTACCGCTTGATGGAGGTGAGCTGGGTGTGTATGCGCCACTCACCCTTCTGCTGCATAGAAAATGATACAACCGTGCGGACCACCGTTCTCCAAACGAGATGTTGCATGAACGGGATGTGTGTGTGTATGTGTGTGTGTGTGTAGGTGTGCGGGTGTGCTGTTTCTGCCATGTTCCTATCTTCAAATCGTACCTATCGCCTACCCGACATGAAGGGAAGCGGAGGGAAGGGCAGGCGCGGATGAATAAGCAGCATCCGCAATAGACAACCGTTGCACGACAAGATAGCGTACAGGCTGTATGCGCTGTTGCGGTCAGCACGCACCATCTCTCTTCCCATACCAGTTCACTTCATTGCGTATATCCCCACGCATGCTCATCCACACGATTGACACACTCGCAGCATGCTTTCTGCATCATTGTGGAGCGGCACATCGCCGTTGATCCCACGCTACCGTCTTTTTTAGCTTTCTTTCGCGCTGCCTTGCGTTGATTGCGCAACTTCCCCCACCCTCACGTGACAAGCTTTTGTCTTTCCATGGCCTCCGTTGAATTTCAGCTGGTGCCTCCCAAGCGGCCTCCCCACGGCACAGTCGGCACGAAAGTGGCGTTGCGCACCAATTTCCTCAAGCTGGACTATGCCCCAAAACTGCACATCCTCCAGTACGCCGTTGTCCTTGATCCCGACGTGCCCCCCGTCAAGGGTCGTCGTGTGTTCGAGCAGTTGGTCCAATCCGAGCCAAAGATGCGCGGTCTCTGTCCGGTGTTTGATGGAAAGGCTATTGCCTTCAGTGCTGAATCGCTGCCTGAGCAGACCTTCGAGGTAGACTGCTGCCAGGAAGGCTCTTCTCTGTGCGCCTCCGCCTGCGGTTCTCAGCCTCGTTCCTCTAGGTCGTGCTGCCCGAGGAAGGCGGTGCTCCCAAACGTAGAACACCGAACGTATTTAGAGTGTCGATCAAGCTTGTGTCCGGGCTTGAGCCGTCCTCGCTGCGCTCCTTCCTTGCCGGTGAGAAGCCGCTCGACAAAGAGCTGCAAACGCTGTTCCAGGCGTACGACGTGGCCATCCATCACAAACTGTCCACCATATTCCCTTCTGTTCGCAACTCTGTCTTTCCCCCAAGTGAATCGTCTCCGCTGGGCGGTGGCGTGATCACACGCGGTGGCATGTTTCAGTCTGTTCGTTGCGGGCAAGGCTCGCTTGTGCTCAACGTAGATATCATCAATGGCGCGTTTTACTTGCATGGCAATATGGTGGATGTCGCTGGACAGATCATGAATCAGAAGATCGGAAACACGCCGCTGAATCCCAATGCTGTCCGTGCATTGTCGCGTCTGTGGAAGGGCGTTTCCATCACTGCCCTCCACTCAAAACGCAAGTACCGCGTGAAGGCTATCTCCACCCAGTGTGCAAAGGATATCAAATTTGAACAGGATGGCAAACAGATCCTCCTCACCACCTACTTCAAGAGCAAATACAACAAGAACCTGCTCTATGGCAACCTGCAGTGCGTGTAAGTGTGTTCTCGCCGCTCCTCTGTCTCCGCGCCATCGGTGTATCAGACAAAGCTGTCGTTAATGCGCAACCATTTCCACCCAATAGGGAAATGCAGCGTGGAGAGAAGATCCCGATTGAGCTGTGCGTGATCGACAAGGACCAGCGCTTCATAAAGAAGCTGAGTCCGGAGCAGACCAGCAACATGATCACCCATGCGGCCATCCGTCCGCGTGAGCGCGAACAAGAGATCATGAGGGGCATTCAGATGCTGAACCACGGACAGGACGAATACTTGAAAAAGTTCCAGCTGAAAGTGCAGCCTCGCATGATTGAGGTGGAGGGAAGGCGTTTGGGCGTGCCTCGTCTGCTCTACCAAGGCGACCGTCCGTTCGAGCCAGAGCTGGGCAGCTGGAATTTGCGTGGCGTGAAACTGCGCCAGGCAGTGCCGATCCGCTCGTGGCTGCTCGTGTCGTTGAGCGACTATCCGAAACCGAAAGTGGAAGAGTTCATCAATCAGCTGGTCGATATGGCCATCAAGAGCGGAATGAACATACAGAACCGTCGTCCGCTCATTGAGCGTGTTGCGCTGCAAAACATGGAGCAAGGCATGCGTTTGGCGTGGCAGAAAGCGGGCGACTCGGTGAAAATGGCTCCGCAGTTGATGGTGGTGATCATGCCCAAGAACGGTCCAGCGGATGTGTACAAAGAGGTCAAGAGAATTGGCGACACCGTGATTGGCGTTGTGACACAGTGTGTGAAATTGGAGAAGCTGTTCAAGTTGAATCCAGCGGTGGGTTTGCGCTCTTCCTCCTCGCTTCCGCTTCCACCCGACGCTTACCATCCTCCTCTTTCTCATCCAGTACTTGGCGAACGTGTGCTTGAAGCTGAATGCAAAGACTGGCGGGCAGAACACATCCATCGTTCCCGATCAGCTTCCGTTCTTGCGTGACAAGCCGACATTGGTGATTGGCGTTGACGTGTCGCATCCCGCACCCGGCGACTCTGGACAGTGTTCAGTGGCGGCGGTGGTTGGCTCCATCGATCGTGCCGGCACCACCTATCGCGCGCTCATTGCACATCAAGAGTCACGCGTGGAAATCGTGCAAAGTTTCTCCACTATGTGCGAGCAGACCATCCGGAATTTCGGCAACAACACCAAAGCAAAGCCAGAGCGCATTCTAGTGTACCGCGACGGCGTGAGCGAGGGACAGTACGAAGCGGTGCAGATGGAGATCAAGGCACTGAAGGACGCCTGTCAGCGCATCAGTCCTGGCTACCAGCCGACAATCACGTTTATTGTGCTGACCAAACGTCATCACGCGCGCTTCTTTGCGTTGAAGCGCGAGGACACAGATCGCTCAGGCAATCCGCTGCCTGGCACGGTGATCGACAAGGGCGTCTGCCACCCGACCATCTTTGAATTCTATCTGTTCTCGCATGCTGGTCTGCAGGGGACATCTCGTCCAGCCCGCTACAGCGTGCTTCATGACGAAAACCGCTTCAGCTCTGACCGTCTGCAGGACTTGACATACAAAATGTGTTACTTGCAGTCGCGGTGTACCAAGAGCGTCAGCTTGGTGCCGCCAGTCTACTATGCGCATTTGGCGGCAGCGCGTGGCACGATGCACACGCTTGGTCACTACGACGACGACCAAAGCATGATGAGTGGCGAGGCTCCCCGCAAGTACGCGATGATGCAAGAGCGCGTTAAGAACAGCATGTTTTTTGTCTAATACATGGGTGGGGCGCGGCTGCAGCATTGAATGTGGGTTCTAGGATGCGTTTTGAATAAAAAAGGGTTCTTTGACGTGGTGAAGCGTGTGGTGCGGGTGGCGGGTGGCACGCATTCCGTCGCTCGCTCGCTCACATGGCTCTCGGGTCGCGAAAGAACCGCACGTCCGAGTTCCACCACACGGTGGAAATGATCCGACAACGCACTCACCCCGAACGCACCGCCACATCCGCTCCTCTCCCACC
>QZWT01000354.1:0-13387 GCA_004114315.1 Cochlonema odontosperma | reverse complement strand
AATATTCCCGTTGAAACGGACGTTTAAACGTGTGAATTGATTAAACGGTTTTATTATTTTGACGCCTGTGCCAACACTGTGTGAACACACTTTTGTACTATGCAGAAGGTGTTGTGAATGCTCTTTTCAGTGGGCGTTCGTGTAGGCATGCTTGCCCAGTAAATGCCACTGACGCTGCCCGCTGTTGCACATACGTTGTCTGTTCTTACTCACTTCCCGTTGTCCAACGCTGTTGTGGAGTAGCGAGCCGGGCCATGCCAAAGACGAAGAAACAATCAACCGAGCGTCGCGCATTGCTGCATCTCGCGTTTCGCGCCTCGCGTCTCGCGTCACACGCATCTTGTTTTTCTAGAACTCTCTGGTGGCTCGCTTTGTTGTTACCGCTTCACCGATGAGGATGCTGCTGCTGCGTCGCTGCTGTAAGCACCTTGGCCGTGAAAGTGTAGCTAGACTTAGTTCGTAGTAGCCACCATGACCACGTCGTTCGAGCGTTCTACGCTCCCCGTGCGCAACAAACAGCCCATAGACATCATCCACTCCACGCTCCGAACGTTTATGGCACACAAGCCTTCTCATGGGAATTTTTTGAAATGCTGTGCCCTAGTGCGAGACCATCCGAAACTGCAGCCAACCGCTGACACATACCAACTGGCGCTTGAATGGTGTATCACGCATCGTGCTTGGTCGCTTTTCCAGTCGCTGATAAAGGAAATGGATGCCCTGCAGATTCAGCGGACAAGCGCCACCTACTACAAACTGTTCCAAGTAAGGCCGTTTTCTCATCTCACTTCTAACGTCGTCACAACTGTGGTAGTCGATGAAGATGCAACTTGGCCTGGAACTCGACGTTGTGCTGCTTGACCGGCAGCTTATGCGAGACAAGGTGGAGATAAGCGCGAAATTGCTAGAACTGCGAATCTGGCTTTTCCTGCGAACCAGCCAGTACGAGCACGCATTTGCTGTGGCCATAGATGGGATAGGCCAAGGACACACGTTATCCCAAGCCATCATCGTTAAATTGATGGAACGACTGAGCAGCACTGGCGACACACTTGCGTGCGTTCAGTTTTTCAGACTGATAAGCAAGAACCCTGCCTGCGTGTCGGGACGTTGCGTGCTTGTACTGTTGAATACATTTGCGCGGCATAAAAAGGTATATAAACGGTTGGAATACCTATTGACAATGCGCACTCGCAATGCAATGGCCACAGGTGGAGCGAGGGCTATGGATGTGGAGGCTGGTTATGGAAAGAAAACTGGAACCCTCATTGGGAACGTGTATGGCATTGATCAGAGGCGTGCCGAAACCCTCGGACACGCATTTTCCGATGTTTGTCAAGCACGTGCTGGGATACATCGCCAAGCGATTCCCCAATTTTCGAATGACAGCTCAACACATTGTCCCCTTGTTCAATGCATACTGCCACGCTGACGCATACTACCCAGCTGTAAAAGTGATTGATACAGCGCGTGCCCTCGATATCAAAATCGACTACGGTTTCATCAGCGGTTTGCGCCATCGAATCCGATTCGATGTCACTAGAGCCGATCAGCTGTGGGAAGTCTTGATGACGATGAATCGGTGCAAAGAATATGTAGATCCCACCGTTGTTCTGGAAGTGCTGCTGTCTCTTCTTCGCAATCGGCGTTACGAGGATGCATTGAAGCGCTTCTTCGTGGTGCACAAAAGATGGAAACTACCCTTGTTTATGGAAGTGTACATCGCAGCGTTGGCAGCATGTGTTCCGGAGGGACGTGTGGACGACGCTTTGCGATGCTACAATGCTATACTCGAAGATCCAGGTCTATTGCAACCAACAGCACTCACACGCGAACTTTTGATACGAGTGTATTGCAATGCGCCACCGGAAAGCGACATCGAGCCCGCGTTCACCCACCTGAAGCTGATCGAAAAAATGGGCGGAAAAGCCAGCGAAAAGACATATAGGGCTTTGATGCGTCGTTGCACAGACGCGAACGACGAGCGAGCACAGCTTATCGCTGAAGAAATGCAAGCGGCTGGCTACACTATGGATCCGCCTCCGCAAGAAGGCTTCGCTAGACCGGGCACGCCCCACCCGAGCATCTCTGACTCGTTTAGCACATGGGAATGATCAGAAGATCTTTTTCAATGGCGAAGAGAACGAAGCAGCATCTTCATAGTGTTTGTATTCTTAACCGATGCTTAAAGCGTATACATGCTCGGTCAAGCTACGTAGTTGTACATTTTTTTGTCCTCGGAAGTGCGTTCCAGGTATTCGCGATCAATCAGGGCTTCGATTCGCTGCTTGATCATAGCCGGATCTGCTTGGAAGTGGGCTTGCAGCTGCATGGTCACCTCTGCCATCAACTCGTTGTGCATTAGCCGTTTGCGCGTCTTCATAATTCGCACGATAGCTGCCTCTATCTGATGCTTACGAGCCTCAGAAATGCGCTCACGCATCACCTGCGTTTCACGCTCAGCCTCTGTACGTGCTGCGATCTGTTGTACTCGTATACGAACCAATGGTGCAGAAAAAGCGACATTCACGCGAAATCTATCCGCGGGTTTGACCTCTTTGGACCTTGGTTCCTTCAACAGTATCTTGTATTTGGCACACGCAAGTGATTGCAAGGTGCGCTGGAGCTCGTCCTCGGGAATACCGGTGAACTGTGCTAGATCCTGTCGCTGTAAGCAATCACCCAGTTCTCGTGTGACGACACCTACCAGGTAGGAAACACTGTCGGCGTCGGCAACGTCATTAAAGTATACAAGCAGTATCATTGCATATGTGGTGACGCTCAACTCGTGATGGCGAGCGTTGAATTGCGCGCGAATATCCGCATTGCCCAAACTCAACTGCCAAGTGATCTTTCGACCGCTATGCCGTCCTTCATAGAAAGACTGGAAGCGGTGGCAAGCATCGGAGATCTCTGCAGGCAGTTGGCAGGTGTGGGTGGTTGGGTTCATTGGCCAATACGTGGCGGTGAGAATGGTTGTGTTCATTTCCATGGCACTGGGCGGCACCTCCTAATTCCCGACAACACGTGAACACGTCAACACGCAGAAGAGGTGCGATGCGTCAGCGGGACATTACATTGTCTGTAAGTCGCATGCGCGATTTCCAGTCGGTTGTCAGGTCCATGGATATCCGCATGTCGGTAAACATGCCTTCCAGTTTCGCCGTGAACTGATAGCCGCACTCCATCTACAGCGCGATGGGTGGCATGCGCATGAGCGATACACACCTTCAGCTTTCCTATCATGCTGCGTTCCGCGTCATCGGACACACTTCTCGCTCCAAGCAAACGCTTTGCCAAATGCTGTTTGTAATGGCGCTCGAACACATCCTTGTCCTGTATAAAGCGAAAAAGCGCTACCGTGTCACGCATCACTTGATCCATCTCTTGCTCTGATTTCTGCACATCCGCGGTCAGCGAGACGACAGTTGGCTGGATGCACGTGCGTACCCCTTTCAGCCCGCGTTTCAAGTTCATATCCATGAAGGTGGACAGGCTCTCGGGTGCGTATTTGGCTTCGTTGATAAAGGTTTCAAACGCCTGTGCGTGAGTCAGTGTGCTTCTCTTGGAACATCGCAAGACCGCCGCCCTACTCCATTGAATGCGACTTCCAGTTTTTTGTCGCCATCGAACCCCTCCGCTAGCATGTGATCGAACCGATGCTTGAGCCGCAGCACCGATTCCACCCAGCAAATGGCCACTTCATTCGTGTCTGATTGTTTCTTGGTGGAAGGCTCGTTGCTGGAGGTGGTAGGCACGCTGCTTTCCACAACAGACGCGGAGTTGATATCGCGTCCTTTGGTGCAGATCAGATGGCGGAGGGATTGCTGAATGATCGCGTGCCCACTCTCCACAGTCGCGAACAGGCGATGCAAACGACGCAAATCGTCGTATTGCTCTCGATCAATCATTCCCAGAATACCAGTGCTTTCCATCTACCAACCACCGGCATTGCCAGAAGCTTAGTATATAGCAGTGTGGAAGCAGAGCGAGGCAGCAACATTCACGATTTTGACTGCGTATTTAGCCAACAGCTCAGTACGGACGATGTGGGAGATTTTCGGTGCCGTGCTGCTTAACAGGTAGCGTTGGCAGCGCACCTCTTCTTCTCCGAGACGGCGTTCCACCTGCCGTCGTGCGCCGTCAGCCTTCCCTCTCTTTCACACAGTCCACTGCACATTACCATACGTAGATACTCGGCAATGTTGCATCCAGTTGTGTCTTCGAAACGACATCTTGCCTCGTTGCAGTAGTAGTCGGTGCTTGTTTTTAGGAACAGCGGCTCGAAATCCAGCTCGTAGATGGTGGTGTCCCCGTCGAAAAGCACATGCATCATATCCACCACGCCTTTCATCGGCGCGGCGTCTAACAAGCGACCCGAGCGTTCCCAGTGCACAAGCGTCAATATCGCTTGGTGCAAGTGCTCTTGCACCGGATGGTCAGGGTTGCGTAGTAAGCGGTCACGGAACGTGTCTAGCCCCACATCGAAGATGGAAGCCAAGTCTGTCGTCACGATAAACGCTTTGTCCTTTTGTGTGCACGGGTGTGTCAGTACAGGTGTTCGAGGTGGAGCAACAGGTGACGTACCATATACATGAGGATGTCGCGGATCATCGCCACAGACCGAGCGTGGTCTTCCCACACAAGTGCTATAGCCTGCAGGAACTCCACAATCTCTGGCTCGGCAGAATAGTCTACTTGGTCGACAGACCCAAACACCAGCGACCCTACGAATTTCGGAACAACGCGTGTCTGAGCAAGTCGCGTCACAATGCAGCGCAGCTGTTTGATCACGTCGTTGTAAAGGGCCATTCCGTGCTTGCGCGCCACCAGGGAATAGGCGCTGCGATACAGTTCTTCATAGGACAGGGTGGACAAGCTTTTGCGATAGATGCAGTCGAAGGCCGCGCATAGTTGAGCAAACACGTCGTCGTAATTATCAGACGTGCTCGCCTGTGGACGAGTGAGCAGTGGGGAACAGACATCGTGAATGATATACCGGCGTGCTGGTGCGTTTGGTTGGCCCACGGATCCCTTTAAATGGTTTGGCTATGGACGTTTTATGAAAGGACATTATCAGAGGAATTGAAGAAGATTTTGGCTTTCCCCACATCCGTGTGGCTTCTTGCCTTACACGGCATGACGTGGATCCCGCCGAAAGCCCATGCGTCTCCGGCGCAAGCGAATGGCGGGAACAGCATTCCCGTGGCAATGTTGTCTGCGACCCATGCAAATGCTGTGTGCTGGCCCGTTTGCAGATTGCGCAGGTCACCACTGCCCATCTCAGCGAGACAGTGTCCATCTAAGCAAACTGAGCGTATGCCGTGCACACGCACTAAACTGCTATCGCTTTGTCCTATTACCTTGTGGTGTGGGTTCTACCTCGCCACTTTAGTGCCTAAAGACCTGGATTAAGTCGCTCTTTGCAGCAGTAGGCCTTTGCTACAACAAGGAGACGATTCGCCACTTTCTTTCCATGCACACGCACACAGAATGGAATACCCGACTAGTTGGAGAGAGAAAATATGCGGAGCCGTTTGGGTAGGCCCTGTTGCTCCAGCGCATGTCGGTTCAGCGTGTGCATCTGTGCCAGAAGAGCACCAACAGACGTGCCAGATGAACACAGCAGCAGTGGTCTGCCGGTGGTGTGAGTGCTTCGAGTGTGGGCAGGTTGGAGGGGAGGCTGGTTGCAAGCGTTAGAACGCTCACACCCACACGCACCTCAAAGGCAGCATGTGTGCCAACGCGTATCGCGCATACCTCGCTCATCCGCCCACCCACCCACTAAGTAGCGCAGCAACTGAACAGACGCACTAGGATGCACAACAGACGGGCACAATGTGTACCGACGCCCAAACAATCACCAGAGTGCCGCTCAAACCACCCAAACCATCTTTCAATCGCACGACACTGGCTACAACAATGCTTCGACATGTCTACTCCTTTAGATGTGTGCCAGAAGTGATAGAGGAAACATGTTGAGTAAGAAATTAGTTTGTGTATAGCCTTAAGTACCCAATTCATGCCACAGCTGCACTTTGTAGTAGGCCATACCAAGGGCAAACAGATCTGCTGACACTCTCGGTACCCATCTGCTGCGCGCAAAGCTCGCTGGCAAAACGTATCCTTATAGCGCTAGCTGTGGAGATCTGAGTGGTTGGCCGTGCGGTACGCAGTGGCGGCTCAGGATAACGGACCACCACAGCACTCTCGTGCTGGGGGGTTCGGCACTGAGTCGCTTTAGCTACACACAAAGGGAAACTAAAGCGACTCACCAAAAAAAAGCAACTCCCTCCTACGCAAAACCCGTGGCCCCCTCGCCACGCTAACCACGTGCTAGCCTTGCACTTCGGGAACGCCCCACAACACTCGTTACTCAGCTCCCCTTCTCAATTCCCCTTTTCGTATCGCATTTGCTTCCTTCTGCCCCGACACGGAATGAAAGTCGTAATGAGATCGTTTTTGGCCTTTGCTGGGTGCTTCGCTGTCTCGGTGATAGCCGATGTCTCCTACCATCTTCGCACAGAGGGTGCTTACTTCCGCGACGAACACCAACGTGTGCGTTTCCTCCGCGGCGTCAACCTGGGCTCGCTCTCCAAGATGCCCGCAGTGCCCTTTGCGTCAACGACTGATTTACATGGATTCATAGAGACCCGCTATACAGTGTCCTTTGTGGGCAGGCCTTTCCCTCTCTCTGAGGCAGACGAGCATCTGCGTCGTATCAAAAGCTGGGGCCTGAACTTCGTACGACTAGGTGTGACCTGGGAGGCGCTTGAGCATCACGGGCCTGGTCAGTATGACAACGATTTCATTGCCTATCTAATGGAGCTGCTTCTTAAGTTTCGTGAGCACGATGTGAAAGTATTTATCGACCCGCACCAAGACGTTTGGAGTCGTTTCACTGGCGGAGACGGCGCTCCTGCATGGACACTGGAGGCTGCAGGGTTCGACGTGTCGAAGTTGCATGCCACAGGTGCTGCTTATGTGCAAAACTTCCTTGCTGAGGGCGAGAGAGCACCACCGATGTCGTGGGTAACAAATCTGGACAAGATCGCTTGCGCCACCATGTTCACCCTATTCTATGGTGGAAAGACGTTTGCACCCACCTTTTTCGTCAAGTCTCCAGTGTCTGGCGCGGATGTGCATATCCAAGACTTTCTGCAAGGCCATTATGTCAAAGCGTTTGTCCATCTGGCCGCAAGAGTGAAGGAGCTCAACTTAGATGACGTAGTGATTGGCTATGACACTATGAACGAGCCGAGCTTAGGACTGATTGGACGCAAGATGCTTGACCGACTGGACAAGGATGCGCTGGAGCTGCGTCTCGGTCCAACCCCCACCGTGTTTGAGGGAATGCAGCTGGCTGAAGGACACACAATGCGCGTTAGCAACTGGAGAATGGGTCTGTTTGGGCCGACACAAAGCGGTCATGTGTGGTTGAACACCAATCGAGAGCGCGCTTGGACCGACAAGGGCTGCGTATGGGCGCAGCACGGCGTCTGGGATCGAGGCCAGCGGAGGCTCCTGAAACCCGACTACTTTACCAGAGACCCGGTCACCCAGGCTAAGATCGATGACCCGTGGCAGCATTTCTGGGTGCCGTTTGCCCGTGGTTTCGCGCATGCTATTCGTGACGTCCATCCTAATGCGATTCTCTTCCTTGAAACGATTGTCACAGCCATGCCCCCGAACATCCATCAAGTAGAAAATGCTGAAATACTCAAAACCAATGTTGTCAACGCACCACACTTCTACGATCCAATACTTATGCTGAAGAAAAAGTGGCACAAAAATATTGGCGTCGACACAATGGATCTGATCTACAACCGACACCACTCTAAAATCGGCGCGCTAAGACTAGGAGAGAAATCCGTGCACCTGAATCTCGCTCGACAGCTGGCACAGCTCCAAGGAGCCGGGCGACTTCAAATAGGTAAGCAGATTCGTATGCGTAGATGCATGCAGATCTAACGCACTTGTACACAGGAAACCATCCGATGCTAGTGGGCGAGATTGGCATCCCGTTTGATCTAAGTGACGGGCGTGCTTACCGCGCTCACAGTCATGCCAAGTATGATCTGAGCGATTGGCACGCTTTCGATGCTCACAACTATGCTGAGCAAGTGAACGCGATGGATGCGATGTTGACCGCCGCCGAGGCCAACCTGCTGCATTACACAATTTGGAACTACTGTCATCTCAACACGCATCTCCGCGGTGACCACTGGAATGCAGAGGATTTCTCGATATACTCTTCTGACGGCGTACCCGTGCACCTTGCACAACAACATTTAAGTGCGGGAGGACGTGCGCTAGACGCTGTTGCTCGTCCCTTTGCTCGAGCAGTTGCCGGCCTCCCACTGGTAGCGCGCTTCGAGCTTAAAACAAAGACGTTTTACTTGGAGTTTGTGGAGGATCATCAGCATCGCCAGCAGCATCACCAGCATCACCAGCACCATCACTTTACATACGTTTCGCGCAGTACCGAGATTGTCCTGCCGCGCTGGCACTATCCCAATTTTGAAATCGACGTTGAAAACAGCGATGGTGCTCATTGCATAGAGAAGCTCGAGCCTCAATCGTCAGTTGACCACATCGTGGCTCAGGATGATGATCCAGACTGGGGCACCCTTCAGGTGCTGGTCTGCGCGTTTCCCTCGCACTTAGAATCCCACTGGGTTAAAGTGCTCCCCGCGCGTATGCGCTGACATAAGAAGAAGCGTAAATTCTGAATAGATAGAGATGTATTCACTCATTCCCGTTTCACATCGACAGTTGGTTGCACTGGCAGTGTATGCGTGTTGCGTTGTTGGCGACACTTTTGCGCAATACTACGCCCGCCGCGTGATGCAAACAGCATTCCTCCCATCAGCACTACATATGGGCTTGGAGTGGTGCGGGTGCTGTTGTTTCTGTCACTGGCACGCCGGAAGCGCGGGAACACGCCGCCAATAGATCGGATATAGGTGGCATGTCACCAAACACCTTCTCCTGAAATTGGTAGACCACACCACCGTTCTCGCCTTTTCCCAGCACAAAGAAGCCGCCCATGATTCTGCCTTCACCAGTGAGGTTTCCCTTCACCCCGGATGTGCAGCTGCGCAGGTAATTCATCCAGAACTGCGGTCGAAGGAATGTAGTGAGTCCGCCACGATTCAGCTCTCCACCACTACACGCCACCACATGCCACCACCCAGCCCATCAGCAGCGGACAGCCATTGACACATACCCAATCGCGCGATAGAAGCCCTTCTCCTTGTCGTAATACACTTCGCCCTTCGCAAAGCCGTCCTGGAACTCGGTGGCGCCTTCCAGCTCGTGCACCACAGATACGACACGCACCCCCTTGCATGCAGACGCGTGGTTTTAAACGGGCGGCGGCGGTCAAAGAGGAGGTACCATCCGGCTGGTGATAGTGTCGCGATGCTTGTTCAGCTCCACTGCCTGCTCTCGACAGAACTGGCAGCCGGGACGACGCACGATGTGCATCAGCACAGGCTTTTCTTCCCATAGCGTGGCGGCACGCAGTGTGTTGTTTGGCGTGGCAATCGCAGCCAGCATGACATCTTTCAGGGTGGCGTAAACGGCGGCGGTAGGAGACGACATTGACGGGTGTCAGCAAGGTGACGAAACACACTGCAGCACAACAGTCGCCTGCTACGTAGAAGCAAGCAGAGATATCGGACAACCATGCTGGAGAACACACCGTCAGCAGCAGAAGGTGGCCAGTATGAAATACAGAGACACATGTGCTATCTTGAACAAAGGATTTGCCACACACACACTCGTCTCTTGCGAAGGCAGCACTCAGCTTGGAAACACTTGTGTATTCTTCTTCACAACAATGTTGTCACATATGTTGTCCAGTGTTGGCAGAGCTGTGTTTGCTCAATACACATCTAAACGTATATTGGATGTGGGGTGAAACAGGCTGTGTTGACTCGTGCAGGTGCGCTGGTCTAGTTGGATGCTCATGCCTTGCGCTTTAATGGGTGGGAGCTGGTGTGGTGGAGAAACAGCCATGCGCAAACCCGGGTGCGCACACGGTGGTCTGCACCTGCTGGCTGGTGCAAGCGGCTCTCTATGCAGCAAGTGCAGCGTGTCTCTGTCCGGCCTGTGTGTGTGCATGCCCTCGCTGTATGCCATCCTGCTGCAGTAGGGTGTGGTGCAGCATAGCGGTGACGATCACATATGGTAGTGGTAGCAATAGCAACAGCAACAGCAGCACGGACATCAGCACTGCAGTAGTAGCCACATTGCTGTGTCGACGGTGTTGCATCTCTGTCGGTGCACAGCACGGTGCAGCGATACAAGTGGTGGTGCTGATGGTGATAGCGGTGGCATAGGTGCAGTTGACACTACGCGTACAGGTGATGCTGATGGTGCTGATAGTAGTAGTGACACTGATGCTGGTGGCAAGGGTGGTGCAGGCGGTGACGGTGCTGTTGCTGGTGGTGACAGTGCACTGATGCTGCCAGTAGCAGTGACACTGTTGTTGTTGCTGGCGGTAGCGGTGGTGGTAGTACGCTGCGTGAAAGAGTACTACCCAGTGCGTCTATGCGCAGCGGTGGACGGGAGCAGCGGTTCTGCAGTGTCGCACGCGAGACAAGGACGCGCAGTCGACAGCAACTGCCAGCAGAGATCGGTGTAGCGCTACTGTCGGTGCTGGGAGGGGATCCCCCATCAGCGGGGGCAAGCAGAGCAATGGATGCAGCAGCTGTGGCGAGATGGGGCGGTGTGTGGCTGCATGTGGTGGGCGGTATGTGGTCGTATGTGTTTGTGTGTGGCGGTGTGGTTGTGTGTGATTATGTGTATGGTGGGTGGAAGCACAGTGTGCGCCTCACCAGGTGTGCTCCACAGCGACAGCCCGCCTGCCACCCCCTCCACATCAGCAGCCGCTGCTCGAGGATGGATGGTCCTAAGTGCGACTACAGATCATAGATACGCGCTAACAAACCAGCCACACGCCGTTTCCGTAGCTCCACACTGCGTTGCGGCAGAACAGGCACATCCCGCGATGACACACACGTTGAAACAGGTGTTGACACGTAAACACGTTCAAACAGGTAAACTCCAGAGAATGTTGTGTTCATGCCAACACTGAATGCCACATCTGTCTGCACTATATACAAAGAAACTGCCGTCACACCACTGCTTGAAGCATGTTGCCCTTCATCATCACCAACTAAAGCGTGTTCTTTTCATTTTTTTGAGCAGCCAGTGATTCTGAAATCATCTTATTCAGTTGTTCCTTAACAAGTTCATAGGAGTACTTAAAGCCAACACCTATGCATTTGTCGAGTTTAGGAAGGTCAGTGGTAAACGAGTCTGGATGATGTTTGATCACCCACTTAAACTTGCCAAAATCTTCTTGCATGTTGCGAATGAGCCAATGTTTCAGATCAACTTGACTCTTCACGGCAACCTTATTTTCCTCGTCCATCACAGTCATGGTCACAGCAGGTGACTTCTTCTCGTTCTGCGCGTACCGATTCACCATGGCAATGACATCAGGTATGGCCCAGTGTTTGGTTTTTGCCAGATAGTCGAACGCCAGCTGGTTGCTCACGATGTCTTCAGACGCAGCGATGGCAGCGGCACCGATGCGAAACAGCGACTGAATGTTATCCTTGGTGAAATCGGTTATTTTCCTGGTTTTGATGCTTCAAGGTCAGCAAGCGTCGGGTATCCGTCAAGAGGGGTGGCGTTCTCTTTTTTGTCAGACGCCACGATCCAGTCGAGGAGCAGTTTGGCTACGTCCTGGCCGTCTTGTTTGCTTATAGCGCTGGTTTCCCCAGACGGAAAGCGGAACAGTTGCAGTGCGACAAACAGCTGGTAAGGCGCCTCAGGCTGAGGAAGGATTCTCAAAGCATAGCGCTTCATGATAAGATCGGTATGCTTGCTATCACTGTAGTAGGGAGAAATGAAGCGTGAGTAGGCGTCAAGCTGTCGCTTAGTGTCAGGATCGATCTTCGTTTCAAGCTGCTGTGGCTGCTGTGTGGAGCCGTTGTTGCCAGACGCGAGAGAAGGCAGCAGCAATGCCATTTTCTCACTCAGCGTGTTCATCCAAAGTGCAGGAGACACTTTGATGGACAAGAAGAGCACGTCCTTGGGATATTTCTTCAAGACAGCTACGGTTGAGCTTTTACCCGGCTCGAAAGCACCTTGAACCAGCCGTTGATAGCAAGCAATGGCACCAGGCTGGTTCTCAAATCCTTTCTTAGTCCAATCGGAGATAACCATTGGTCCCCATATGCCTCCATCAAGGAAAGCGTGCTCCGTTGAAGAAGGAACTCCGAATGCCTTTTGCACGCATCCCAGTTGAGACTGAGCATTTGTTACGGCAAAGCACTTTTGCAGACTATTTAGGGAAGGCGGAGCAGCAACAGTTTTCCTGAAGAAGCCGAATGCGACCAGCGTGGAGGGGAGCAGCACCAGGCAGGCGGCAAGATACAGGTGGGCGTGGGGCAGAAGCATGGCGGTAGCAGTAATGAAACAGCTGAGCAGCAGTAGCAATAGTAAACAGTCAAGCAATCGAGCAACCAAGCGAACAACGACCAGGCGCAGTTGGAAAGAGAGGCGGGACGGCAGGCGGGCGGCAGACGCACGCTTGTTTGAGACAGAGCGATCTGGCAGTTGTGCTGTGGCAGTTGTGACCGTCTCCGCTGGATTGCTGGCCATGTTTTCTCTTTCCACGCTGGATGTGCTGTTTTGCAGTGTTGGCAACAAGCCAGAAACAGGCGCAGGCAGCCTGTTTTGTGTTTGTTTGTGTTTGTTGCTAGCCGTGTTTTTTGTTGTGAGAGGTCTGGGGCAACATCCGGCACACTGCGCTGCTCATCCAGTGTTGTCACATGTGTTGCAACAGATAAAACGGTTGACAATTCACCTGTGTTCACATACGTTGTAGCGTGGAACGCATGGAGGAGGTGTTGAAACGGACAGGCGTGACTGCCCGTTTAGTGTGGTGGTGGGGGTGGAGGTGCGTGGGTGGTTGGAAGAGGCGATGCAGAGAGGCTGTAGCGTGGGCGGGGAGAGAAGGGACCACGGGTACACGAAGAGGCGGTGGCGGTGGCGGTGGCGGTGGCGGTGGCAGCGGGGCTGGATGCAGTGGCCACCACCACCACCACCACCACGACATCTTCACACGTTCGCATCGTGTCACCCAAGCAATCGATAGAACAGCAGTCAAAGCACAAGAGGCGGGTGCAGAAGGTGCACCACACACAGTTCCGTTGCAACGGTTGGCCATTCAACCAACATGTGGACGGAACAACGCTGCGTGTGCCGTCCACACGGTGGTAGCGTGGTGTGGCGTGGATGGATGGGCGGTGTGTCGATCCGCTTGCTGCATAGCCACACGCAGCACCGACAACAACAACAACAACAA